>JBBPBX010008269.1:51925-62998 GCA_038048925.1 Garcialebias charrua | reverse complement strand
ATATACTGTATCTATATGTAGTGCAAAATGATGCATAGTTACAACATGATGTCAGTGCAGCTTTAAGTGCTCAGAGTAAAGTTGGAGATCAGTCAACTTTATTTCATTATCTTGAACATTGGCTGTAAATATGGCTGAGTTATTGCTATGTTTGGGAAGGCTAAGGCTGCTTAGTGGTGTGGCGATCTTGAACTGGATCGACTCCAAAAGTTAATCAGGTGTAGATTTAAACCCAATAACTAAAGGTTGACGTGCCAGTAGGATTGAGGAGGTCTTCGAAGTATTCCGCCCACCGACTCACAACATCCCGAGTTGAGGTCAACAGCACGCCATCCCCACCATAAATGGTGTTGGTCGCGTACCGCTTTCCCCCCCTGAGACGCCGGATGGTGGACCAGAATCGCCTCGAAGCCGTACGGAAGTCATTCTCCATGGCCTCTCCGAACTCCTCCCACGCCCGAGTTTTTGCCTCAGCAACCACCCGAGCCGCATGCCGCTTGGACTGTCGGTACCTATCTGCTGCTTCCGGGGTCCCACAGGCCAAAAAGGCCCAATAGGACTCCTTCTTCAGCTTGACAGCATCCCTCACCGCCGGTGTCCACCACCGGGTTCGAGGGTTGCCACCACGACAGGCACCAACAACCTTGCGGCCACAACTCTGATAAGCTGCCTCGACAATAGAGGCGCGGAACATGGCCCACTCGGACTCAATGTCCCCCGCCTCCCTCGGAACGTGTTCAAAGCTCTCCCGGAGGTGGGAGTTAAAGCTCTGTCTTACGGGAGACTCTGCCAGACGTTCCCAGCAGACCCTCACAATACGTTTGGGTCTGCCAGGTCTGACCGGCATCCTCCCCCACCATCGGAGCCAACTCACCACCAGGTAGTGGTCAGTGGACAGCTCCGCCCCTCTCTTCACCCGAGTGTCCAGGACATGCGGCCGCAGATCAGATGAGACGACAACAAAGTCGATCATTGAACTGCGACCTAGGGTGTCCTGGTGCCAAGAGCATATGGGATACTCCCATACTTTTCCTTTTTTTTAAAGGAAAAGTATGGGAGTATCCCATAATATGTGCTCTTGGCACCAGGACAAAAGGAAAAGTACCTATAATCTTAAGGGAATGGACATTTTTGTAAAACCACAGTACAGGACTAGTTTGAAGGGTCAGTCTACTCTAATATGTTCAAGAAAATTATTAAGACTAGGTTTTTGAAAAGTTACATATATTAATTTATCTCAAATGTACCATAATTCTGATTAGTTATTTGTCATGTTATATTATTCATGAATGATTGTTGTCTGAATTGATATTTTGAGTTTAATTTTGTTTTAAAGAAGGGGCAGATACAATAAGATTTTTTTCTTCTTCTTACACCTTTCATTTTATGTATTGTTTACTTTTACTATGTGATTTTGTAAATTGTTTTTTTTTGTGTTTTTTAAATATGAAATGAACAAATAAACTAAACTAAACTAAACATATGTACACCCTTATGCCTGAACATGGTGTTCGTTATGGACAATCCATGACGAGCACAGAAGTCCAATAACAGAACACCACTCGGGTTCAGATCAGGGGGGCCGTTCCTCCCAACCACACCCCTCCAGGTCTCACTGTCATTGCCCACGTGAGCGTTGAAGTCCCCCAGTAGAACAAGGGAGTCCCCAGGAGGTGCACTCTCCAATACCCCCTCCAAGGACTCCAAAAAGGGTGGGTAATCTGCGCTGCCATTTGGCGCATAGGCACAAACAACAGTCAGAGCCCGTCCCCCCACACGTAGGCGAAGGGAGGCTACCCTCTCGTTCACCGGGGTGAACCCCAACGTACAGGCACCAAGATGGGGGGCAACAAGTATGCCCACTCCTGCTCGGCGCCTCTCACCAGGGGCAACTCCAGAGTGGAAGAGTGTCCAACCCCTCTCAAGGAAACTGGTTCCAGAGCCATGCGTTGAGGTGAGTCCGACTATTTCTAGCCGGAACCTCTCAACCTCACACACTAGCTCAGGCTCCTTCCCCACCAGAGAGGTGACATTCCATGTCCCAATGGCCAGCTTCTGTAGCCGAGGATCAGACCGCCAGGGTCCCCGCCCTCGGCCACCACCCATCCCACATTGCACCCGACCCCTTTGGCCCCTCCCATAGGTGGTGAGCCCATGGGAAGGGGGACCCACGTCTCCTCTTCGGGCTGTGCCCGGCCGAGCTCCATGGGTAAAAGCCCGGCCACCAGGCGCTCGCCAACGTGCCCCACCTCCGGGCCTGGCTCCAGAGTGGGGCCCCGGTGACCCGTCCGGGCGAGGGAACATTGATTCCATTAGTGTTACTCATCATTGGGGTCTTTGGGCTGCACTTTGTCTGGTCCCTCACCTAGGACCTGTCTGCCTTGGGTGACCCTACTAGGGGCATGAAGCCCCTGACAGCTAGCTCCTAGGATCATTGGGACACTCAAACCCCTCCACCACGGTAAGATGGCTGCCCACGTCTTCCACTGAGGAAACGGAGCCTGGGGACTTTGGGTCGGGCTCTCCAATCTCTGGTGCTGAGGTCACCAAGGTGGTTAAAAAGCTCTGTGGTGGCAAGGCTCCGGGGATGGATGAGATTCGCCCCGAGTTCCTTAGGGCTCTGGATGTTGTAGGGTTGTGTTGGCTTACGCACGACTCTGCAATATCGCGTGGACATGGGGGCAGTTCCCTTGGATTGGCAGACTGGGGTGGTGGTTCCCCTATTCAAAAGGGGGACCGTAGGGTGTGTTCCAACTATAGGGGGATCACACTCTTAAGCCTCCCTGGTAAGGTCTATTCAGGGGTTCTGGAGAGGAGGGTCCGTCGGATAGTCGAACCTCGGATTCAGGAGGAGCAATGTGGTTTTCGTGCTGGTCGTGGAACACTGGACCAGCTCTACACCCTCAGCAGGGTCCTGGAGGGCGCGTGGGAGTTTGCCCAACCAGTTTACATGTGCTTTGTGGACTTGGAAAAGGCATTCGACCGCGTCCCTCGGGGGTTCTGTGGGGGGTACTCCGGGAGTATGGGGTACCAGGCCCATTGATATGGGCTGTTAGGTCCCTGTACGACCGGTGTCAGAGCTTGGTCCGCATTGCCGGCAGTAAGTCAGGCTCGTTTCCAGTGAGAGTTGGACTCCGCCAAGGTTGCCCTTTGTCACCGATTCTGTTCATAACTTTTATGGACAGAATTTCTAGGCGCAACCAAGGTGTTGAGAGGATCCGTTTTGGTGGCCTTAGAATCGCTTCTCTGTTTTTTGCAGATGATGTGGTCCTATTGGCTTCATCAGATCGTGATCTACAGCTTTTGCTGGAGCGGTTTGCAGCCGAGTGTGATGCGGCCGGGATGAGGATCAGTTCCTCCAAATCCGAGGCCATGGTCTTGAGCCGGAAAAGGGTAGCATGCCCTCTCCGGGTCGGGGAGGAGGTCCTTCCCCAAGTGGAGGAGTTTAAGTATCTCGGGTCTTGTTCACGAATGAGGGAAAACTGGAGCGTGAGATCGATAGGCGGATAGGTGCAGCATCCGCAGTGAAGCGGGCGCTGTACCGGTCTGTCGTGGTGAAGAGAGAGCTGAGTCGAAAAGGCAAAGCTCTCAATTTACCGATCGATCTACGTTCCCACCCTCATCTATGGTCATGAGCTTTGGGTTGTGACCGAAAGAACGAGATCTCGGATACAAGCGGCTGAAATGAGTTTTCTCCGCAGGGTGTCTGGACTCTCCCTTAGAGATAGGGTGAGAAGCTCAGTCATCCGGGAGGGACTCGGAGTAGAGCCGCTGCTTCTCCACATCGAGAGGAGCCAGTTGAGGTGGCTCGGGCATCTGGTTAGGATGCCTCCTGGACGCCTCCCTGGTGAGGTGTTCCGGGCATGTCCCACCGGGAGGAGACCCAGAGGAAGACCCAGGACACGCTGGAGGGACTATGTTTCTCGGCTGGCCTGGGAACGCCTTGGGATTCCCCCAGAGGAGCTGCTCCAAGTGGCTGGGGAGAGGGAAGTCTGGGCCTCCCTACTTAGGCTGCTACCCCCGCGACCCGACCCCAGATAAGCAGAAGAAAATGAATGGATGGATGAACTAAAGGTTGATATGTTCAGCAATGCTTTTACTTTTGATTGTAGGTGATAAAATGTTCAGCAATGCTTTTACTTTTGATTGTAGGTGATAAAATGTAGTTCCCTTTCAGTCTGGTCTCTCGGTGCAACATACTTGCTATGGGAAATGCGCCCCGTGCGATTACCTGAAGGAATATACTCACGCCTTTACGGCAGGGGCGTCAACGCCGTGCCAGAGGCCCCGCCCTCTGGGTACTTAAGCGGCTGACACCCATCTACCTTTCTCTTTTTGCCCTTCACCTCACTAAACCTGAACTACCTCTTTGCGGGACTTCTCTGTTGCTTCATCGCTCAACTTGAGGTGAGCTTGCTCCCTGCACAGAGCGCACAGAGAATTATTCCTGCGTATTGCTGGACTAGCGAAAGCTAGTCCGGCACATTTTCTCTTAATCCCGAAGTATTTCTTCTCCTCTCTCCATAGATTGCTTCGCTCGACGGCGCTAACTATGCCACAACAGCTACCTTGCTAACTCCTAGCGAGCTAGCCTGCGAAAGCGACGCGACGGAGGAGACATTTCAAGGAAAAAGAAAAAGGATTCTGGAAGGACTCGCTTGCCTTATCTCGGACATGCCCCCATAGAAAGGAAAGTGAAAGACAAGACTTCCAAGAAAAACCAGCGGGACGGCAAGCCCAACTTTGCGCGCTTGTCCCAGCGGATGCGGTTTCTCCCTCGTGGCGACGGACACCCTGCTTGGGAAGGTTACACGCAAAAACAGCACTGGATGCGCCCGACTTTTGCCCACACTGCAACCGGATGCTGGATGTGGTGCTGCGGCACCGGGTTGACCTCGTCGCCGAAGCCATGGGCGCTTCAGCGGCACCAGCGGATACGGACACCACGGAGCCTCTCACTCCTACGCCGGAGCTCAAGAATATGGCTCTGCACAACAGCACACGAGTCAAATGGGGTGACAGCCCTGACGTGCTGGCTCCTATGGTGGACTTAACAGTCGAGTTCGACACTCGAGGCATGATGAACGAGGACAAGATCTCGATTTCAGCCTCGGGCGAATTTTCAGCGGAGGACGCAGACGTCGAACTGGAGGATCAGGGAGAAGATCTCTCCCAGACCTGGTACCTGTGCTCCCAGAACCGACTTTTCCATCCCTGCTCTGTTCGACCTGTGCCACAGAGCAGCGGACGCGTTGCACATCCCATGGCCCGAGCTTCCGCCTCGCCAACAGGTCACGAGGCTGGCAGGAAACTACTTTTACTCGAAGCAGCAGGCCACCACAAGGCAAAGGATGCCCGTGTTCCCGGACTTCCTCACAGAACTAACTCGCACCTGGGCTCAGGCTAGAGCCCCCATGCTCCTTCCCCTCTCACAGTTCCTCGACGTCGACGGGATGGATGAGGTGGGAATAGCTAACGTGCCTCAAATTGAGGAGACACTAGAGTCTCACCTAGCTCCTAATGGTGTGGTTACACCGAGCAGCTTTTCAGCAGCAGGAGCGTCCAGTTTACATGTAAAGTCAATGGGGGACTCGCTTCCAGCAGCTTCTTGGCGTTGGGCGTCACGTGACGTGCATGTTGAGCGTGCTGAGAAGCGTTTTTCCGTGCACGTGAACCGGCTTCCGCCTCCAAACCGAGCATTCAACATGCTGAAGATTTCGCGGTTCAAACTTTCAGACGCCGCTCAACTCTACCCGATTGGTTGGTGTGTCAACCAATCAGGGAGAGTCGGGGGAGAAGAGCGGGGGTCAGGGGGAGAGTCCCTATGTGACGCGGAAACGAGGGTGCGCGCGCACTATGTGACGTATTGTTTGTCGGAAAAAAAAAAGAAAAGACCCGCGAGGTCGTGGACTATGGAAGAGAAACTCATTGTAGCTGTGTGTTCGCGACAATTCCTTCACGACCAGTCAAGTCTGCTCGACAGAGACGGAAATAAACAGCTCCTCGCCTGGCGGAGTGAGCAGGACTCTGTGCCAGCTCCTCGCCTGGCGGAGTGAGCAGGACTCTGTGCGCAGGACTCTGTATACCGGTAAGCTCCTCCCACACACCCAGCAGCTTCTGGCTTCTGGCGTTCAGGTTTGAACACGCTGCATTCACAAGTGCGTCCACTTGCGTGCGTGAGTAGCTTTTTGGAGGTTCAAAACGCTGCTTGGTGTGACTGTACCATAAGTCATCCGGGACTAAACCAACTCTCCCCAGCAAGGCTTGTCGAGCTTCAGTGTCTCTACTCGAGAAGTGCTACAGAGCTCAGGGATTCGCGGCGCGCGCCATGAACGTGTCCGCATTGATGCGAGCTTACCTAGGGAAAAGCTGCAACAACTGTAGGTAACGACGGACAAGCAGGCTACCGCCGACTTGCTGGATGAAGCCCGCAAGGCAACAGACTTTGTACTCCGCATGATGGGGACAGCCGCTGTTGCTCAAGGCAGAGGCATGGCAGCAGTGCTCATCGCGATTCGCCTCCTATGGATGATTTTTACGGATCTCCCTGAGGGACAAAAGGTGCCTTTTCTCCACCACTCGATAGAGCCGACGGGATTATTTGGTAAAGCTTTGGAACAAATTCAGACCAAGCTAGACCAAAGGCGCAGACAGGCCGAAGCTCTCCGCGTGGGCATTCCCTGGAGAAGCTTCGCCCCACAAGGGAGTCTGCTGGAGGCAGACTTGCACAGTCTCGGCACCACTCGGCAACGCATTCCCTACTGCAGAAGCGGCCAGCATACGAGGAGAATCCCAGGCAGAGACCTCCGTCGGGCCAACCTCGCACCGAGCACGCATGGAGCAAAAACAGGTTTGTTCCCCGTCAGGCGGTCAGACACATGGCCTCCTCGGCGAACCGGGAAACCAGACAGAAACGTGCCTGATGAACCAGGTCCACGTTCCCACATTACACGATCACCCACCCACGTGGTACTGGGAATGATCCCTTCATGTCCAGACTTTATTTGTAACATGGTACAAAAAGCTGGTAAATCTGTTGCATGCACAAATCATGCTCTCCCTGCTGTGAGTGACATAGAATCATGTACGTCATTGCACATAAGCACGAATAAAGCTCATAAAACAGCCCCTCTCTGTTTTATTGACTCTCAAAAAAAAAAAAAAAAACACAAGTGACTTCAGCAGAACAGGTCCCTCTGGCCTGCCAGCCATCATAAAGGGGGAGGCCGTTCCCCCCCCTCCCTCACGACCCACGGGGTGTTAGCCTAATCAATAAAAAACAGCAGGGTGCCTCTGCTTCGTCTGCAGAAGACAGTCACAGAGGCGTCTGCAAGCAGCCCCCACACCCCTCACGGAGACAGGTGAGAGGGGTCACGTGCTCAAGACCCCACTCCATTGTGAATAACGGGGCAGCCAATACACTAACCAGGCAAACACGTGACATGTCCGCACCTCAGGGAGGCATACTGACAGAATCTAACGGCAAGGGGGCCACGTCAGATGCCCACAGGCAACCACAAGCTTCACACCTTCACAGTAGCAATTGTGTTCAAGCTGCTGTGCGTGTAAACAAATCAAGTTGGATCAGATCTCTCTTCCTGTTTTTCGAAGGGGACTGGGCTCTCTGTCACCAATTAATCTAAAATCTGCCAAACTCAAAGAAACATCTCCACATTCTCACATTGCAGCTGTCCCTTTATTATTAATGAGGGACACGCAATGTCCAAGCAGTGATCAGACAGCACGTGACCTTCCTCTCTGTGCTGATCTAGCTCTGCTCTCAAACAAAAATCTTCCAACGGTGAAACACAAACCCCGGTCGGTTTGCCTGGTACCGACGCTCTGTTAAACCAGATGAACCTGATGAACCAGGTCCACATTCCCACATTACACGATCACCCACCCACGTGGTACTGGGAATGATCCCGTCATGTCCAGACTTTATTTGTAACATGGTACAAAAAGCTGGTAAATATGTCGCATGCACAAATCATGCTTTCCCTGCTGTGAGTGACATAGAATCATGTATATCCTTTATGTATTTTATATTTCAATTTGTCTCTGATAATGTTTGCTCTGTATTACACTGTGTTGGTTTGTTAAGTGTCCTTGGGTGTCATGAAAGGTGCTTTTAAATAAAATGATTATTATTATTATTATTATTAAAGCCAAGGACCAGTAAACTGGACCATTCCAGAAAACGGATTGGAGTCAGGAGATCTGCTCGTTTACAAAACTCGTAGTCTCCCAGTCTCATGACCCCAAACTTGGAGGGGGAAAATAGACTTTCTGCTCTAATTCTGTCTAATAAGGATGACCAGATTCTGTCTAATTAGGATGACAGTTTGCATCTGCCCTCGATTATCCTCGATCAGAGCAGCCTGGTAGCAAATCTGTATGGAGGCCCTCTTCCCAACTTGGTTGACCCCCAGGGGTTCACAGCCTCCAGGGTCCTTGGAGGAGAACTGGATGTACCAACTGCTCTTCTTCAGGGCCAAACTATGTCACCAGAAGAGGTAGTCCAGCCCCTTAAAATGGTAAATGGTAAATGGAGCTTATTTATATAGTGCCTTCCAGCCCCCTCTGAGGAGCCCCAAAGCGCTTTACAATACGAGCCATCTACCCATTCATACACACATTTATACACCGTTAGTGGTAGCCTGCCTTGTAGGGCGCTATCCAGACCTACCGGGAGCAACTCAGGGTTAAGTGTCTTGCCCAGGGACACAACGACACATGGTGGGCGAATGCGGGACTCAAACCTCCGACCTTCCGATTGGGGGTCGACTACCTCTTAGGCCAGGAACTGTCAAAAATGTCAGCTTGTTAGCAGAAAAGAACAAGCTGATGGCATCAGGCCTGCTGGAAAATGTGGTAAAAACCATACAAAATGTCCGTGCTGTGTCAACACAGTCTATACGCACAGAAGTTGTGTATTTTTGAAGCCTGGTGCTCAGAAAGAAATATTATTTCTTATGTATGCGACTTGGCTCAGCTCCTGACCTTCCTTCAGGACTTACTGGAAAAAGGTCATTCTTACTCAACGATTAAAGTTTTCCTATCAGCTATTTCAGCATGTCAGGAAGGCTGGGGAAACAGGACACCTGGACCGCATCTAATCATAATAAGATTTATGAAAGGTGTGCTTCGGACTAAACCACCCAGCAAGATTCTGACCCCTGGTTGGGATCTTGGCCTGGTCTTGGGGGCTCTCTGTGACCCCCATTTGAACCACTGAGCGAGGTTAAGATAGATTTGTTATCTTATAAAACCGCTCTACTCCTGGCACTTTGCTCGACGAAACGCGTGGGTGACCTCCATGCATTGTCTGTACATCCAATGTGTACCAGATTCGCCCCTGACGGGTCAAAGGTCACCTTAAGGCCTAATCCCGCATACACTCCCAAGGTCTTGACTTTGAACCACAGGAGTCTAGACTTTGATCTCTCCTCCTTCCCACCTGCTCCTGTACTCACTCAGGAACAGGAAAGGCTGAAGGCTCTCTGCCCCGTGAGAGCTTTACGCACTTACATGCAGAGAACAGCCGAATGGAGAAAAACAAATCAACTGTTCGTCTGCTTTGCAGCACCTGCTACCGGAAAGGCCCTATCAAAACAACGCCTTTCACATTGGGTGACTGAGGCCATTAAAAGGGTGTACAGTAGCAAAGGTCAACAGGTGCCCTCTGGGGTGCACGCTCACTCCACTCGGGGCTTGGCCACCTCCTGGTCATTGTTCAAGGGTGTACCAGTTGCAGACATCTGCGCTGCTGCGAACTGGAGCTCATTAAACACTTTTGCAAAGCATTACAGTTTGGATGTTACTGTGTGTGACGTCACTCAGGCTGTCCTTTCTAACACACAGTAGAAAGTAGCCTTGAGATGCCTGCTGGTCAAGGGCAGACGTTCACTCTAGCATGCATTTTACTGAGCATTTCAAGGGCGTGAATGGATTACGTTCCCATAGCAAGTATGTTGCACCGAGAGACCAGACTGAAAGGGAACTGAAAGTTATGCACCATAACTCATGTTCCCTGAAGGAAGGGAACGAGGTGCAACATATCTGGCCCTTTTCAATGCTGAAAGCTCGGTGAAGTGCAATTTTGGAGAAAGATGGATGGGCGTCAGCCGCTTAAGTACCCAGAGGGCGGGGCCTCTGGCGCGGCGTTGACGCCCTAGCCGTAAAGGCGTGAGTATATTCCTTCAGGTAATCGCGCGGGGCGCAATTCCCATAGCAAGTATGTTGCACCTCGTTCCCTTCCTTCAGGGAACATGAGTTATGGTGCATAACTTTCAGTTATCACAGGTAAAACAAGAATGACTGAAAAGCTAAATGATAATTCTTCATTTTACATTTGTCAGCTGTTGGATAATTTACCTCCTTATGTCCTTATTTGTTGAGTTAATCTATAAAAATGAGATGAATCTTATGTCAGACTCTACATATTATGGTCTGTAAAACAAAACTCCTACGTTTACACAAACATGTTTACTGTTGGCATTTATCTCTCTCTCTTGGATGTAATTGTGGTACTTGAGTCATGCTGGGTCTGACTATCAGCTCAGCCGGTTTACAGCTGGGAGGTAATGCATATGTCTTTTCAGAATATGATAATCCAATTAGACACTGGTTTTGTGAGCGATGGAGATCACTTTGTGGTTCTCACCAGCAAAGAGCTGTTAATGTTTCATAAGCCAGTGCCTCGTTCTGTCTCAGTAGACTTTCCTGCTACATTAGCAGATTTTATTTAATGTGGTCATTTGACATTGTTTTACTTACTTCTAATGCTTACTCACAGCTCCTTTAAAACGGGAGTTTTTTGGCTTTGTCAAATTTGCTTCTACAGTCCTCCACGGGCTTGGTTTTAGCTTTACAATATGCTGCAGTAAGTTGTGTTCAGCATGTAGAGGGTTGGCAGCATCTGGAGCAACCAGAATGATTTGAATCATTATTAATTCACATGGTGTCTGTATAACCTCTGTTTTTGTAGCTTCTGCCGTTTTGTGGTTGGGCCCTGTGGACAAACTGTGACTTTGTTTTCAGTGTTTATAAATTTTACTTTTGTCAACAGAT
>JBBPBX010008269.1:0-30272 GCA_038048925.1 Garcialebias charrua | reverse complement strand
TATATATATATATAAATAAACAAATAAATAAATAAACTACTACTTACTGTTTGTACTACTATTCCTACATTGCAATTTTTCACTTATCGCAGGGCTTCAGGGTATGGATCCCCTGCAATAAACGAGGAACTACTGTAATCACAGCTAACCTATGTGACTAGAAAAAAAAACATATTGAGCAAGAAAACAAAAACTTAGTTGAAAATAAAACCGTATTTATGAAAATTAAGAGAAAACTCTTTTATTCTCAGCATCTGTATTTCACCATCATATTCATTCACACTGGCTGGCATAATAGCTCGGAGTAAAATTGGTCCCAATGTTTCTTTGCAGCAGCGAGGAACCTTACAGTGCCAGATTCACATGCGCCAGAAGTCTTCCATCTCCATTCCCCCTCTAATTACAACTCAAATGTAAACCTATTATCCCTCGCCACATTATGAGGTACCGCTGGCGTTTCTGAAACTCAAAAGAAATGAGGATTTTTTTTATTTTGATAGAAATCGAAGGAGAGCCTGCTGATAACGATTTCAGCTGATGAATGCAATTAGTGAAGAAGTGCTAACAGCATGGCAGTAATTGGGCTTTACAAACTAAAAACCTGCCCTTACCCAGCAATTAAAGCAACCTCCTTTAAAGTTAGTCAATTGTATTGCTGTTAATGGTTTATGCTTGGCTGATGCTTAGTGCAACACGGAGGTAAGTTCCCTTTGAAATCGACCAAAGCTCTGTTCTTTATCAAGATGTTTCTGTGCTCTCGTAAAAAAAATGCACTGAGAAATGTATGAAGTGATTAATTTGTTTGTGATTATGATTTACTGCTCCACAGACTGTATTATATGGGAGGCTGTTTGATGCATAATGCTAAATTACATTAACCATGGAATTAGTCACTTGTCACAGTTTATGTTTCATAAATAAGAATAGTGCCATTATTCAGCATTCAAACAAGTTCATAATGAGTAATGTCAACATTAAAGGAATAAATGAACACCAAAACACAACTTGGATACAAATAACTTAATTTATGAATGCAAGACAATAAACATAGGAATAAATTAAACTTTTTTATACAAATAGGGCATGAGTCATTCTTTAATCAAAGCTTAGAGAGTTTGAAAAAAAACTTAATTATGTGTTATTTTCAACTTGATTTAATAGTTTTTTTTTTTAAATCTAGTCAGGAGGGTGTTATGTTTTTTTTTAAAATTATAGATACATTATAGATTGTTGCCTTGTTGATATCTACAGTAAACTTTCACTCCAGCATTTCATTCTAAGTAGAGGCGCCCAATTTATCAACCCCAATTTCCTTACTTTTGGGAACTCGGAGATCAGCTGATACTTGCACGAGAAACCGATTTTAATAATAATAATAATAATAATAATAATAATAATAATAATAATAATAATAATAATAATAATAATAATAATAATAATAATAACTTTTATCTATAACGCACTTTACATACAACAGATCTCAAAGTGCTACAGTGTATGAACATTAAATAAAATCAAGATAAAAATCAACCATAAATGCAACCAAGAGGAGGAACAAACAGTGGACAGTGCCTCACAGATGATCGCATCAAAAACTTAAAATTCACAAAATGCAGATAAAATACTCAAATAAAAACGGGGTGCAATAAAAACAAAAGCACAATTAATTAATTAAAAAACTGGATAAAAAAGGTTAAACATGTCACGGTCTGTGGGGCCCTCGGATATGAGAACAGGGCTTTTACCAATATTTTTGTAGTTTTAACAACAATTGTCTAAACTTCCATCCATCCATTATCTTTTACCCGCTTCTTCCATTTTGGGTCACGGGGGTTGCCGGTGCCCATGTCCAGCAATCACTGTGTGAGGGGCGGGGTACACTCTGGACAGGTCGCAAGTCCATCACAGGGAAAAATAGAGACAAACAACCATTCACTCTCTCATTCACACCTAGGGACAATTTAGAGT
This sequence comes from Garcialebias charrua, assembly GCA_038048925.1. Taxonomy (NCBI): domain Eukaryota; kingdom Metazoa; phylum Chordata; class Actinopteri; order Cyprinodontiformes; family Rivulidae; genus Garcialebias; species Garcialebias charrua. The sequence continues at coordinate 28,304 of JBBPBX010008269.1, read as the reverse complement.
TACCAATCAGACTAACATACATGCTTTTGGTATGTGGGAGGAAACCGGAGTACCCGGAGAAAATCCATGCATGCACGGAGAGAACATACAAACTTCACCCAGAAGGGCCCCTGGACCGGGATTTGAACCAGGGACCTGCTTGCTGAGAGGCAGCAGCTCTACTAGTGTTTGCCATCATGCTGCCCTCAAGGGTATATTTTTCAATAAAATAAGATTATAAAATTGAAGGTACATTGTTACCTTATACCACCTGACAGTGTCGCTTATAAAACTAAACCGTCCAAAATTGGAATCGGCAGGTCAGGCCTTATGGAGATCGGTGATCGGCCAGAAAACTGCAATCAGTCAACTTCTAAAAGCATCCTTTTTTTTTACCTCAGAATTTCTGTGCATTTTTTGTTGTTTATTTGCACATATAGGCTGACTTTCCCAAACTAAGAATGATGCCATCACCATGTTTGACTGAAATCAAGGTATGGTATTACCAAGGTGATGTTCAGTGTCTCTTTTCAAGCACCCCTACACTTGTGGACATGTAACCTTCATTTTTCCAAATCAATCTATTGATACTACTATATAGAATTCAGCTGCAAGCTTCTTATTGCAGCTCCTTAAACACATGTTAAAAATCAAACAAGCAAGTCAAAAGAAAGAGAGAACAATTTCAGTCTCTAAGCTCTGTTATGAATGGATCACATTTGTGTGTTTCTTTCAGGTACAAAGCAATTGCACAAAGTGCATCTGCAGCATTAGATCTCGTAATACACTCAGTGGTTCCCATCCCTGGTCCCAGAGGAACACTATGCATGTTTTAGTTGTTTCCCTTCTCCAACACACCTGATACAGTGATTTAACTCCTTAAGTTCTGCAGAAGCCTGTTAATCAGCCATTCATTCAAACCAGGTGTGTCAAAGCAGTAAAACTACTAAACTGTGCAGGATGGTGTTCCTCAAGGGCCAGGGTGGGGAACCACTGCTCTGCATAACTGCATGTTTAAAACAAAACACATCTTCCTGCAAATTATAGGATTCTTGTTACTTAATGGTGTTAAGTTCTGCATTTTTAGAAAGCCTCTTCATTACTCACAATCTGAATAGAAAGAAAATATTCATACTATGTTCTGTATCTGTACAATGAATAAAAAACAACAAAGAAGTCTGGTAATTTTGCATTAATTAGGTATTTAGTTTACAATCTGATATGAGTGAACAACATTTAGATAGGTTCATTCTGATGCGGAATCTTAGTTGACTCTTAATTGCTAATTAGAAGTGATCTAATCTCCTCAATCAGCATATATTTCTCTGCTGGAGCTTTCTTGTGCTTTGCTGCTTCTAACTTTACAGAAAATTTACATCACAACCAACCTGACCACATCTATCCAAACCTCTAATCTATGTCTTATGAAAGTAACTTTTTTTTTTTAAACTGTACTCGGTAATGACCTGCTATGAGTAGCATAACTGACACTGGACCTGTGTTTGATTGTAAAACTTGTGTTGCACACAATAAAAATTGTTGGTATGGATTTACACAAATGCATGTATTGAAATTGAACCATAAAGTACTTTAAGAGTCTTTGCTGCTCTGGTAATATTTTATTTATGATGCCTAAAAATAATTTTCCCATCTATTCAACCTTTTATTTATACAGGTTAGTCTTGAATCAAAAAAAAATAAAAATAAAAATCACGAGGACTCATTTTCAAGAGAGACCTGTTCTAGACGGACAACACATAAAGTACAGACAACAATATAAAGCAATTAAAAAATAAAAAGTAGTGTTATAATAACTATCAAATCAAGGTACCATATAAAACAAGGTAAAATACTAAAAACATGAATGGATTTGCTCAGATTTTTTTTCTAATGACCTTATCAAATGTTAAAAATCCATTAAAAAAATGTAGAGTTTGGTAATTGTACTTTTTTTTTTGTTTAAGTAAAAAAAAAAATCCTAACAAACAATGAGTCTAAAATACATGACCAACAATCCACCAGAAACCACAGGAACTGCATCAACATTTAGATCAGAAGAGTTTTATTTTGCTATTGCTTATGTTTCAGATGGTAATTCTTCAACTCAATTTCTTTGTTTCCTATAAAGCTGTATGTTGCAGCACTTTTATTATTAGAATTATTGAAGTGTTCATCAGTTTAACATTTTTTCAATTGTCTGCTATAGATGCCGTTTTTGATTACAGATTCCCTAAACTTTTAAATACACATATGCGGTCCTACATCTATCACATTTATCTGAAAACCGTCCCATGAAACATCTTTTCCATGCAGTTTTTAATATTAAATCCTAACAGATATTTACGACATCTCATATTCAGGCATGGCTGAAGAGAAAGTTGAAAGGAAACTCATCATCTGTTCCACTTTATTACTCTTGGGTATTCCCATTTTCTTTTAACATAATGCTATGCTGTGGCTTGATGGTTATACACTAGAGGCTGAATACTGAATAAAGTGAAATATAAGCTTCTGTAATGCAGACTACCAATTGCTTGCCTCCGTCTTTCAGCTACACTCAATGATTTTTCGCCTTGTGGCCCACATCTCCTCGGGAATAAAGTGCAGCGCTAAGTGTCCACGTCAGACCATAAAAACAGTGACCAAGGCTGAGCTTCAAGTTTATGTGAATGGACTGACGCATGAAATGTAATGGGTGGGACCATTTTAGTTCTCCTGAAACTGGCTTTTTTTTAAAAAATAAAAAGAGGGGTTGTCGACACATTTCTTTTCATCTAGCTGGTCTATTAAAAAGAGGAACATTTATATTGAGCTGTCAGTGTGTGTACAGGTCAGATGGTCCTTTAATAGTATCCTCAGGCAGCCCCGCATTCAACTGGGAATCAGTGCCGGTGGCTGCCTCTTCACTAACGAGATTATATTGTTTTCCAGCATACGGTTTTCTTTAGAGCAAGTGGTTAAATATACCTCTCAGTTAGCAGCATTGTTAATGTAATTACATGACAGACTGATTTAAAGGAGAATAATCTCTTGTCCACAGCCATGAATAATTTGAAACAAACCGTTCTTCTTATTTTCAGACCGTGCTCTACTTTCAGCACAATATATGTCCTCCTACATCTAATGAAGATGGATTTGTCTGTGGTTCAGATCAGAGTAGTTCTGTCATTGTTCCAGAAATGTGCAGTTTACCAGGGGACCTGCTATCCCTTTTAGTTGAGCCAGTCTCATGTGTTTCATGACACCATGTCTGTCACTCAGCCCTGAAAGATATCAGCAGGATCTGTTCAAGATGAAAAACATGGGAATCTAGTTGGAAAAGTAGAGATGGCAGCCATTTAGAGCAGACTTGACATCCGCTTGACAGATAACCAGTATGTGTGCATGTCAGATGAGAGACCAGAGAGAGAAGACAATCTCAGGCATCTCTTTTGTCAGCCTCTGAGGAGCCCAACACAGATAAAGTAGAGCTGGGAATGCTGAACTCTACGGATACATCTAAAAAAGAAAACTATTTAAGGCATAGAAGAATAGCTGTGTTAGAATTCTGATCAACGTTTACTTAAATGATCACATGTATATTGCACATAAAGAACTCCTGATGTTGCTTAATGTTACACAGTGAAAATGTTGTGTTTTGTTTGAATTGTACTTTTCACATTTTATGTAAATGCAACATCAAAGAAAGAAACCCCATCTGTTAATGTGACTGCACTTTTTAAGGTTAAAAGAAAACATTTTAATGTAAGATGGAGTTTCCCTTATCCCCTCTGTTAATACAGCCTGTCTGGGAGTGGCCCCAACACATCATGAAAGTGATCCATCTTCTTCAGAACACATGCAGCCACAGAGATGATCACCATAAATGATTTTTTTTAACAGGTGTCTGTGAATTTATAAAATAACATTTTACTGATGTGGACCAAGGTCAGACTGACAAGCAAAATCAAACCTATACAAATAAATAAAAATAACCAAAATATAGTCTTTCTTCCATCCATCCATTATCTTTACACACTTCTTCCTTTTTGGGTCTCGGGGGTCACTGGAGCCCATATCCAGCAGTCCCCCCGCAAGAGGCAAGGGAAACACTGGACAGATCTACCAATCAGCCTAACATGCATGTTTTTGGTCTGTGGGAAGAAACCAGAGTACCCAGAGAAAACCCATGCATGCACGGAGAGAACATGCACACTCTACCCAGAAAGGATCTGGCTACCTTCTTGCTGAGAGATAGCAGCTCTACCAACTGAGCAACCTTATAATCAATCAAAAAAACGGGGGACAAACAGAGAAGTTATCTTTGCTAATGTGTCACAGCAGGCTGGTCCAAATTAGAGCTGTCATTTCTAACCTGGGACAGAAGCCCGGCCTGGCCCGGCCCGACCCGACTTTGGGCCTGGCCATAATAATACTGTAGATTGGGTGGGCCGGGTCAGTGTCGGGCTTTTGATTGCGTCAGCAGACGCGCACAGCTGACTATCCAATTATATGGTAAGATGGCTTGACATGCAAAACCAGCCGCACATGGCCATTTGACCGTGCGCTGACCAGCCTTGAAAGGGGTACAAAAAAATTCTGTTAAGCTTCAGATGGGACTACTGCCAGGCAGCGATCCATCGTCCAAATGGACCTTCAGCCGTTGCAGTCAGCGGACACACGTGGCCCACGACCTAAACAGGTTTGATCCCAAAGCAGACATGTCGGAGCAGGGTCTGTGTCTGAATAATGCAGAATGCATGAAGACGTAGGGATTTAATGCGCTTTGACGACCATGAAAGGACAAATAACCCCTCAGCTCTGATCTTCTGCCCCTTTTATTGAGCCGCGCATGTCAGCCGACCGTTAATAACTATTAGTGGTGTAATGGTACATGTGGGTGTACCAAACCGTTTCGGTACGGCACATTCGGTCCGGTCCACGTGCGTACCGTTTCGATCATTTTCACTAATCAGTGGTGGGCAACGCTAATCCAAAAATTAGTTCCGCTATTTCTAAAGCACTAATTAATTTATTTAGGTCCGCAATTTCAAAAGCACTAATGTCTTATGAAAATTAGGGGAAGCTAATTCTAATCCGCTAATTAAATTCAACAATTGGTAGCAGCAAGTTATGCAATATTTGCACTACACTGCCAACTAGCGGTGCATGAACTGTTATACAGTAAGTTGTTTGAGTTTCAGAGTATTTAGTTTGGTTCTCTTCAACAGGTTTGACAAGGACAAAATGTACCCATTCCAAAGTCTGTTAGCTAAACTGCAGACATATTTGGCTGTTTTTTTTTCTTCTTTTGTTACTTTTAGTACCACTAGATCGCATGTGTCAAACTCAAGGCCCGTGGGCCAAATCCGGCCTACCATAACCGTTTCTGTGGCTCTCTACACCCTAGAACTTCAAGATAACAGTTGTAAGCATGTTGCTCTCAGGTGATGGGTCCCCATCCCTACACTCCCTGGTCTCTCTGTTAATTGTCTTGCTTATCTCCTCCATTTTGTTGTCCAGGTGTTTGTGATTGTCATGCTGTGTGTTCATGTACCTGTATATAAAGTCAGGGATTTTTTAATTGATAAAGCTCTGTATATGTTGTATAACACAATCATTGTTCCACATTTAATCTATTGTATTGAGGTTTGGGGAAAAGCGTGCAAAACAATTACAAAGCCTGTTTTTATTTTACAAAAGAGAGCTGTAAGAGTAATCACCAGAAAACATTTCAGTCACCCATCAAACACCTTGTTTCTTCAGCTAAATTTATTGAAATTCCAGGAATTGGTAGAATATAGTATTTTATCAGTTATGTATAGGGCTCATAATAACACATTACCTTTAAATATCCAAAGAAATTTTATAAAAAGACAAAGTTATTACAATCTCAAAGGGACAGATATTCATCAAACCACAATTCAGAACCAGCTTAAAGGGACGGTCTACCTCAATTCAGGGAGTTGGATTGTGGAATGTTCTGGAGAGTGATGTTAAAAATGCAAAATCAATGTATACATTTAAGAAAAAGGTCAAAAAGGACTTGCTCAAAAACTATATATGATGTAGCTTAGTGTGTTTGTGTATTACACTTATGTTGTACTTATGATGTAGCTTAGTGTGTTTGTGTATTACAGTTAGAAAAATTAAGTAGAGTTATTCATTTTGTGATGTAGTTTGTGTATTACAGTTAGAAAAATTAAGTAGAGTTATTCATTTTGTGATGTAGTTTGTGTATTACAGTTAGAAAAATTAAGTAGAGTTATTCATTTTGTGATGTAGTTTGAAGGTTATCATTGGTTGAACAAACTGTGAAATAAGGGGCAGATATAATAAGATTTCATCTTCTTTCTGCTCCTTTCATTTTATCCTACTTGTATTCTTGTATCTGATGAAACTGTTTTGTATTGTTCTTTTAAAATGAATGAATAAACATCAAATCAAATCAACGGCCCAGTCAGAGTCCAGAACCTGAACCTGAAGGTGGGACCTTCAGAGAGCTGAGCAGAAACCTCAAAGAACTGAAGCAACAATGGAAAGAAGAGTGGGTCAGAACTCCTCCAGAACCAGGAGAGAGACTGATGAAGTCCTGCAGAGAACCACAGAGGGTTCTGCTGCTGAAGGAGGTTCTGTTGGGTCAGAGGCACAAGCTGAGGTTAAATTTTAATGATTTTAGAACTTGTTAAAGATCATCCATCCAGCCATCCAGCTAACTGTCTATTCATCCATCCATTCAGCTAACTGTCTATTCATCCATCCATCCATCCATCCATCCATCCATCCATCCATCCATCCAGCTAACTGTCTATTCATCCATCCATTCAGCTAACTGTCTATTCATCCAGCCATTCAGCTAACTGTCTATTCATCCATCCATTCAGCTGTCTATTCATCCATCCATCCAGCCAGCCAGCCATCCAGCTAACTGTCTATCCATCCATCCATTCAGCTAACTGTCTATTCATCCATCCATTCAGCCATCCAGCTAACTGTCTATCCATCCATCCATTCAGCTAACTGTCTATCCATCCATCCATTCAGCTAACTGTCTATCCATCCATCCATTCAGCTAACTGTCTATCCATCCATCCATTCAGCTAACTGTCTATTCATCCATCCATTCAGCTAACTGTCTATTCATCCATCTATCCAGCCATTCAGCTGTCTATTCATCCATCATTCAGCTAACTGTCTATTCATCCATCCATCCATTCAGCTAACTGTCTATCCATCCATCCATTCAGCTAAAAGTCTATTCATCCTTGTATCTGATGAAACTGTTTTGTATTGTTCTTTTAAAATGNAAATAAATAAAGTCACAGCATCTGTCTCCTGAATGAGCTGAACATTTCAGTATATGAATGGTAAAAAAAATAAAACAAAAAGGAAACAGTGTGAATCTCAGCATTATGTACCATATTCGTCAGTCTTTAATACGCTCCCGTGTATAATACGCTTTGACCAATTATTGCCAATAAACCAGAAAAAAACGTACATAATACGCTTCGCTGTTTACCACGCATCTATTATGCATCACCGCTACGTGACGTGTCAGCGCCTCGTTTGCCCTGCTTAAAATGGCGGCCACAGAAGCGGGCAAGCACCGATAGACTTCACAAGGAAACTTGTGCCTGGTGGGGGTCGGGGGTCTTGGGCTCTGGCAGGCGGGTCGCCGGGCTATGGGCTGGCTCACGCTCTGGTGCCCGGCCCTGGCCGGGGGCCCTCGGCTCGCTGGTGGGCTGGGGGTTCATGTGCTGGGGGGTTGGGTGTCTGGGGCGTGACTGGTGGCCCATGGGAGGGGGCAGTGTGACCCAGCCTGGGTGTCTAGTGTGTTATGTGTTCTGAAAGATGTTAGGGTGAAGGGTGGGTGTAGTATTTCTTCTGGGGTGGGGACTAAGTAGATGTCCTTGATGATGGTCTGGGACTATGCATGGCCGGTGGACGGGCCCTTTACTATGGTGGGGGCCCGCTCCCGGTGCTTCCTGGCTCTGTTGCGGTTGAGCGGGCGCTCTTGGCCTGTCGTCCATGTGGGATTTTGTGTCCTCCTGGGCGGCGGGCTGACTGCGGTTAGCAGGGGTCTTGGCGGCCCTGGTGGGTGTGGGCTGTTGGTCCTGCTGCTGGCGGCCCTCGTGGCCGTGTCCCTCTCTGGTCTGGGGCTCAACGGGCCTGGCGGTCAAGAGGTGTTTGGCCTCGATCCTTGGGTGGACGTTGGCGAACTGGGGGGTATGCAGGGTCAGCGGGGGAGCTGACTCGCTGCAGGAGCATTGTCCCTGTAGTTATTTTCTGTCCCTCTCTGGTCTGGGGCTCAACGGGCCTGGCGGTCAAGAGGTGTTTGGCCTCGATCCTTGGGTGGATGTTGGCGAACTGGGGGGGTATGCAGGGTCAGCGGGGGAGCTGACTCGCTGCAGGAGCATTGTCCCTGTAGTTATTTTCTCCCCATCCCTCACCGCGCGCCTCCGCCCTCTTCATTTCAAATTAATACATGTAGGGATTTTGAGGCTTAGGTGTGCTGCAATGTTCTTTACATCTCTGTTGTCCAAAGCCACCTGGGACTCAATTTTATTATACACGTTAGACATTCACTCATATACATCCTCATAAAATTCACATATAGGAAATTGGGGTGAGCACTATGGTTATGGAGGTCGAGATGACACCACTCTCGCCTACCGTGCCGGTGCTCACTCACAATTGTGCATTTAGACAGTAAGGGCTGGGTTAGAGTTGGGGTGGAGGGGAAACTGGCATTATGCCAGCCTTTGCTCCTTCTCTTTCCTTTTTTAACTTTAAAACAACACACACCAACAGCACATTTTGGGGACGGGTGTGTGTGTGTCGGGGTCTAGGTTTGTTAATTATTATTATTTATTTATTTTTCCTCTCTGGCCCCCCTAGTTCTCTGGCGGCTATTCTGGGGGTGGGGTCCGGTAATGTGATGGGCCGTCGGGTGTTGTCTTGGACCATGGGCGGGTTCGGGGCCTGGGGGTTCGCCGTGGGCGGGGCTGGCGGTGCGCTCCCTCTGGGGCTGCTTGGGCTCGGGTGTCCTGTCCTGTCGGCGGGGCGCGGGTTGGGCCGGATCTTGGATGTCTGCTACTCTCCACCCCGGAATGAATGGGCCTACCTCCTGGGTTTGGATGTGGGCTGCCCCATGAAGGGGGCAGGTACATGTCTTGGACCTGGGGGGTATAGAGTGTGCATCGGGATTATGAATGGAACGTGTCGTTATTGTTCGTCTTTCTGTGAGTGAGGGTGAGGATGAGGGTGGGTCTGAATGAGTGTGTCTGTGTATGAATGTTTGTCAGGCTGTGACTAGGACTGCCCCCTCTCTGATACATCTGAGGCTACTTAGTGTCGCGCTCCTGCCACGTGGCCCCCTGGTGGGTGTTCCTTTGCCTGCGGGCGTGCTTGGGGCCCTCACTGTCTGGGGTTGGGCGCTTGGGCGTGTGTCGGCTCGGCCTGGTGGCTGCCTGGTGGGGCTCGGGTCCTCTGGTCCTGTCGGGTCTGGGCCTGAGGGATGGGCGTCCCCGGTGCCCGGGCCTCGGTGTCCGGCCCGGGGGCTACGTCGGTGCAGCGGGCTCCGGCGGGGGCCTATGAATGTGTCGCTGTTGACCCTGGGGGGTCATTGTGTGTAGTCACTGGTGGGGCTTTTCCTGTTATCCCCTTTGGTCGGATCTGGGGAGTTGGTGAGTGGCTCGTCCTGTTCGGGTGGCCCTGGGGACTCTGGACTCGGGGTCCTTCTTGGGGTCTTGGGCTCTGGTTGCCCCTTTGCCTGCCTCGGGCCTTGGGGGGGCGGATCTCTGATGCTTCACAGTTGCTATTGAATGTTCTATTGGAGGAAACTTTTTCACTTATGCATGCTCACAACCACACGCAAATGGATACAGGGATGTATATGTAGATATATGCAGATATGTAGATGGGTATATGAATGAATATGAATGTATATGTATGTATACTGTATATATATTTGTAGGTATGGTATGGAAATCTACTGCAAGGTCATAAATGTTATTAGTCTTTATGCATGTGTTGCTGTGTTCTCTCATGTACTTTGCAGGATTGCAGACGGAGGTTGGGTGTGTTTGCCTTGTGCTTTTTTTGTGGATAATTGTTGTGTTTTGTTGTCTTACTTTTTGTCTTTCCTTTTCTTTCTCTCTATTGTTAAAAAAATAAAATAAAATAAAATAATTCATATCGGTGTGAGAGGATGGCTGTAAGGTGAGAAGGGAGGCCATCTATAAACGAAAAAAAAAAAAACTTCACAAGGAAACACGGTAAAAACAATTATTTCTTTGCGAGAAAAAATATATTTCTTAGCTGAAGTTAAAGCACAAGGGTTCCTGAGCTTAACAAACTCACGAAATGTTCAAATCAGCTGGATTTAAAAATCCGCGGTGTGGTTTATGAGTTATCTTGCTAACAAAAACAGCGAACCTCACAGCTAAATGCAGCTACATCCAGAGCAGGTGGCGGGCAGCGACAGAGTCAGTCCGACCACAGGAGGCTTTTTTCGGACACATGAGCTAGAAATGGTCAGGAATTTTCTCCCTAGCGGACAAAGGTGGTACTGCACCACTTTTTGCCCAAAATGAAAAACGGCGAATCAGAGCTAAAAATTGGTCTAAAAATATAGGAAAAAAATCCATAAATAATACACTTCTGTGTATAACACGCAGGAAATTCAAATGAGCAAAAAAACTGCGTGCTATAGACTGACGAATACGGGTAAGCATGCTAACATTAGGTCAGAGAGCGGCGCAGCCACACGGTTGTTACAGAGGAGTCTTCATCTTTCATGTTGGTGCTGCAGCACGCAGGCACTGCACCATGAGCACAAAGCCTGACAAAAAAACAAAAAAAATCATCTTTATCGCACAGAAGAATGCTTCACATTAACACAGGAATCTCTCCGGGTCAGAACACAAGCTATTCTTACACCTCCGCTCTGTTGCTCTCTCTGACCTTCATTGTGTTTTGGTGACCTCCAGTTAATTTACTGCACCTGCAGCAGGTTCTCACTCACCTCCTTCTCCTCTTTTACTCGTTAACCTCCGGGTGAACAGAAACAGCACCTCCTTTCAGGGACAAAGGAGCAGCTGCTAATCAGAGCGGACAGCCAATCAACACCAGAACATGCACACGCACACACACATGCATGTGTAGCGCTCATAAAGAGTTTCTAGATTCTGATGAGTGTAATGAAATAAATGCTTTAAAGTAGCTGTGCAAAGAGAGAGGAGCCATGATGAGGCAACGTTTGATTGTGTGTGTGTGTGTGTGTGTGTGTGTGTGTGTGTGTGTGTGTGTGTGTGTGTGTTTATTTGGAGTTGGATTAAGAATAATTGCTGCTCATGGAGTCTGTCTGGACAGGACTGGGCGAGGCTGAGGACACCCAGGAGGAGACAGAGACCTGCAGAGGTTTGTGACGTCAGCTTGGATTTATAATTAGTGGTTGAGACAGTGATTTTCTGTTGGACAGTGAAAAACTCACACTGCTACTGAGAACTGCACAGAGCTTGTCCTGTTACTGAACACACTCTTCAAGAACTTCACAAGGCCCGGTTGAACTCTTCACACATGAAGCAAACAGAGGTCACACGTTACCTTTGAATCAGGGAACTAAACTATGAAGTCCATCTCACAGTCCACGTGTCCATCTGTAAGTATATGCTTCTCCCATAACTCTCTACTGGTGCACACCTGTGACATCACTTAACTGTAACTGAAGCTGTTTCAAAGAGACACCACGATCATGACAGATTGTTTACACGAATTGACAAAAAGACAGGAGACAGAACAGGAAGTGTCAGAAATTAAGATGCTGAGGTTCTCCTTAGGAGAGAAAAGGATGGAGAAGATCAGGAATGAGATCATCAGAGGTACAGCACATGTTGAACAACTGGGAGATAAAGTTAGGGAGGCCCAGAGCCATATAAAGTGAGAGTTGCGACACTTCCATAGAGTTCCATTGTAAGAATGGAATGCGGAAGTCACGTGGGTCATGGAGGGGGCGATTTGTTCCATGGCTCTGGTTACAGTCTGAAGCTACCTGCAGTAGCGCTCCGTCGCCACCAGAGGGCGCAGCTCCACAAGGTTTCCATAGCCGTAGTTTGGAACGATTGACCGCCTGTCGGCGAGATCAAAGCGTGTCGGAACTCTATATATATGGCTCTGGGGAGGCCAGACTGAGATGGTTTGGACATGTCCAGAGGAGGGACAGTGGTTTGGACATGTCCAGAGGAGGGACAGTGGGTATATTGGTAGAAGAATTTTAGAAATGCAGCTGCCAGGGAAAAAGACAACGAGGAGATGCAGTTAGAGAGGACATAGAGTTGGAGTGAAGACGGAGGATGAAGAGGACAGAGTGAGGTGGAGGATGACTCGCTGTGAAGACCCTGAAGAGGGAGAAGCTGAAAGAAGAAGAAGACACGAGTGAAGACATCTATGTTAGTCTGTAAACGGTAAACAAAATATTTCCTGCTATGATTCATCTGTTAATCAGGGGAGTGGTGGTGCAGATGTTAGAGAAGGTGGGCCTGTGATCGGAAGGTTGTTGGTTCAAATCCCGGTAAGATGAAGCAACCACACCTCAATGTACTGTAATGTTAAAAATGTTCAGTATTTTTATCAACGTTGTCACCTCTCTTCAGGAGCTCATAACTTGCCTTCATGTTTCTGGCGTTAATGTGTTTCAAACAATGATTAATGCCAGTTTCTAAGATTTATGCAAGAATTGTTTATGCAAACTTGAGCACAATTTCTCAGATTTTTCTGGTGACGTCACAGTGTAAGTTTTACCTGACTAAATAAAGGTTGAATGAAAAAGTTATTTGTTTTGTATTAATAAACAACTTATGGTCATTTCAGTTGCAAGTTTACGTAAACGTTTATTTATATACAGGTAGTCCTCGGGTTACGACGGCCTCGACTCACGACGTTTCGTGGTTACGAACGCCCTCCCATTGAAAAGCATTGTTCAAGTTAAGTGATTTATGCGCCTTTACACCAAAAAAATACGGTACCGAAACTCACCGGAGGACAGCTGAAATTTACAGGAGGTTTACAGGAGGGAGGGGGGAGAGTAGCTTGATGCACTCAGTGGAAAATTACTACAGGAGACCTCATTGTTTGGACAGGCAGACCGGAGCAGAGGAGGTTATGAGGGCGGTTTTTGTCACCAGACGGCAGAAACAGCAGAGCTGGACCGGAGGAGCAAGAGCTAACATGCTAACAGACCTTGCTGTAAACAGTCTGGACTGCGCAAACTACCTCACTCAACTGCCTCAGATGTTGGAGGGACACGGAGTTAACATGCTAACAGGCGAAGGAAGGCTTCACCAGCTCCCAGTAGGTTATTAACTCTTTTTTCCCTTCATTATGGCTCTAAACAGTGGCGGCCCGTGAAATGTCCACCAGGGGGAGCTATTTCTCCAAAATGAAAAAAAAAATTCCCAAGTTCAAACAGTTTTTTTTTTAAATCAAATGCAGATTAATACAAGGTCAACAGAACAATTAAATGCTCAGGATGAGAAGAGCCAATTTGACTCACTAAAACAACAAAGAACAAACAAAAATATATATAAATAAATAAATTATATATAAATTATAGAAAGGAAAATAAGTGAGATTAAAACATTTCTGCATTTCTACTTGCAAGAGGCTTTGTTTTCATTCTCCAGATCAATACGAATAAGAAATAGTAAAACACCACCAGTGACATTTAGAATATAAAATTATTAATGTTTGATAATTTTTTATAAGCAAATTAAAATAAATGTAGCCATCAGAGTCCAATACTGTACAATAACCTGCGCTGGCAACCTAACTCCACAAACAAACAAAGACAAAAACAAACTCACCAGTTGCCACTTTTAGAATAAACAGTCAGCTGAAGGCTTTTTTCACAAACAGAGCACCTAAAAGTGGAGAGGATATCAGTCAGGAATGGTAATATAATAATATAAGCATTAGATAAAGGCTAGCATTAGCATGTTAGCTCTAAAAAAATCACCAGTTGCCACTTTTAGAATAAACAGTAAGCTTTCACAAACAGCCATCTAAATTGAGTCATATCAGTCAGAAAAGCAAATAGACATTAGATAAAGGGCTTTCAATTATTTAAAACTTAACTGAGCAAGTCTGCTTGAGTCACTGACCGCACGGCTCATTTTCTAGATTTTTAAAAAAAATAAATAAATAAAAGGCCGGAAACACGCGATCGGTAGATAGAGCTCACATTGGACGTGTCCAGGGCGGTAAAAACTGCGCCCAGCATCGTCCCATAGTTTTGTAACGTCATGGAATAACTGCGCATGCGCCATTTATAACGAGAGTCTATGGATAAGATCAGAGCGCCCCCAAAACAGGAAATACGTCACCAATCAGAAAACGTTTTTTGAAACAAACAATATAACTCATCATTACTCATAAAATATTTATCCTACACAACTAAAAACATATATGCATATATTTCGAAATATTTTTATTTCATCATTTCATTTTTATTTATTTTTTAAGTCTTCAATGTAACATGGTCCAGAATTTCCAGTGTGGCGGCGCCCTAGCGCCCCCTATTGGCCGGCCGCCCCGGCTCCAAATGTACGGTATGTGTTTTTTGATAATTATGTAGGGTAATGTGTTAGGATAGGCTAAGTGCTTGGTAAAATACAGTACTGTAAGGTGCCGTTTGGATGTATTTTCCGACTTACGTTGATTTTCGTGTTACGGCGGCGCGTAGGAACGGAACTTGTTCGTAAGTCGGGGACTACCTGTATTTATATAAAATAAAATTACTATTTCCTGGGCCGCTGGAAAATATTCCTCAGCCCCACAGCTAAATTCTTCTGGAGCCAGGTCTGCTGGCCTCCACCCTCATTCGCCCCACTCTGGGCCCTTGAGCAAGGCCCTTAACCCCCACCATCTGGCAGCTCTCTGCTCCACGCAGAGGGCTGTGGTAGCTCTGTGGTTGCGTCAGGAAAGTCATACGGTGTAAAAACAATCACCAAGTCTTTGTGCATGTTAGTTCACAAGAAGGGAGCAGCTGAAATAAATACATTTCATCCATTGATCCCCTGAGCACTGCAGCAAACATCTGCAAACATCTGCAGTGTCAGAACAAGCAGTCAGTCTTACGAAGCGCAAACAAGTTTTACAGACATTTGGCTCAGATTTGGTGTGGTAGTAGCTGAGCACCCACAACACATTAACTGAGTTTTAGGTTTCATGGTTTGACCCAAACGGTTACAACAACAGATGATCCCGACTGAAGCCCTGGACTCAACGGCAGTGGTTGATCTTCTCGTTTTTAACGTTGAAGGTTCCAGTTGCAGAATTCAGTGAAAAAGCTGACGTCAGGAGTGCGTTCTGTCCTGCAGCGTCTGTGCGACATTCATCAGGGAGATGCTACTGTGACGTCACCCCAACAGGAAACTGTTCAAGCAGAAAGGGCAGAGAGGAGGGAGAACACGAATGGGGTTCAGAGAGGAGAAAGGAGGAGGCGAGGCAGCAGAAAGAGAGCTGATGGTGAGAAAAGGTTGTTGTAGAGAAGATGACGGGGCATCAGCTCCTTGTTTCTCCTGCACTTGGCCTGAATGATTCATTGAAACGAGGAGGGCAGTCAGGCGGCGCTGATTAACCAGGAGAGCAAAGGAGGACAAGCACTCCTCTATTATTCATCATCCCTCCACAGGAGGAGAGCAGAGACTGGCAGGAGGAAACGACACAAACACGAGAGCAGTTTTTACTGGATGCTTGTTCTCCTCTGGATGTTTGCAGCTCTGATCGTTAGAGCCACAGCAACGTACGTTAGTGCCTGATTCCCAAGCTCGTTCACGGCCTGTAAATAATGCAGCACAGCTTCAGCTGAGATGCCTTCACCACTGCTGGCCTGACAGGACCTGAGCTGAGGGAGAGGAGCGCTCCGGCAGAGTCGTCCCACTTCCATGACCTGCAGGTCAACTCCACGCAGAGTCGTGTCAAACACCTGACCTGAATGGAAACATTTCAGATGGAAACTTGTCTGTCGCAAGAAAATGAAAAACATCCACCACATTTCAGGCGCAGTGGGTAGAGCTGCCACCTCTCAGCGAGAAGATCTGTGGGTCAAATCCTGCCCGGGGGCCATTCTGGGTGGAGTCTGCACGTTCTCTCTGTGCATATGTGGGTTATTCTCCAGGCCTCATGTACAAAGACTTGCGTGGATTTCTTACTGAAAAGTTGTGTACGGTCAAATCCAGATAACTGCGTACGCACAAATAAATCCAGATGTATCAAACTGTGCGTACACCGGAATCCACGCACATTCCTTTTGTACATCACAACCAACGTGGAATTGAGCGCACATGAGAGAGTGGCCGACTCCGCCTTTGACACGCCTCCATATAAATATGCAAATACATTTAAATATGCCCTGCACGTTAGGAATGTCGTCTTTGCTCTATTGCAAATCATGTCGAAACGTGGAAAAAAGAGTAACTTCACGGACTGTGAACTGGAGACACTTCTGAGTGACGTAGAGAGGCACAGAAAAAGGTTTTGTTTGGCACGCTCAGCGCACAACAAACCGTCCACTTTTAAATGAGAAGTTGACCCAGCTATTTTAACATGCCTAGATTTAGGTCAGTGGGTAGCGTGTTCGCCCTTCGTCCCAAACCTCATGAGTTCGAATCCCGCATGGTACAACGTTTTTTTTTTTTATTCATTCCAGATTTAAAGAACACAAGAAAACTATTTAGAATGAACAACATGAAATGAAACAATACATGAAATGAAGGCAAAAGAGGATTTCTTGTGGTTTTTTTTTAAATAGTTTTCTTGTGTTCTTTAAATCTGGAATGAATTAAAGAAAAAGAAAAACGTTGTTTTCATTTAAATATACCCTGTAACTTGTCCCATCATGCATCACGTTCTGCAACTGCTAAAACAGCTAAAAATGAACAAAAAACAAGAATTTAAGCTGTGCAGAACTATTCAGTCTTTCTGTTTTTTATATTTTTTGCAGGTTATATTCTGATTGCGTCCATGTGGATGTAATAATTGTTCATCATGTGTGTTTGGTGTGTTTCCTGGCTGGCGTGGAGGTGCGCACATATTCACGTTCAGTTCAGTTTTGATACATACGGAGTTTTGCGTGGATAGTGACGTACGCACGTTTTTTGTGAGTACGCACCGTTGATACATGAGGCCAGGTACTCCAGTTTCCTACCACAGACTAAAAACATGCAGGTTAGACTGATGGGAACTCTAAATTGTTCCTAGGTGAGAGAGAGAGAGAGAGAATGGTTGTTTGTCTCTATGTCCCTGTGATGAACTGGACACCTGTCCAGGTGTCCCCCACCTCTCACAGTGATTACTGGATATGGACACCAGTGACCCAAAATGGAAGAAGCAGTTAAAAGATGGATGGATGGATGGATGGATGGATGGATGATGGATGGATGGATGAATGATTAATGGATAGATGGATGATGGATGAATGGATAGATGGATGATGAATGATTGATGAATGGAAGAATGGATGGATGGATGGATGGATGTAATGGATGGATGAATGATGGATGGATAGATGGATGAATGGATGATGAATGATTGATGGATGGAAGGATGGATGATGGATGGATGAATGATTAATGGATAGATGGAGGAATGAATGGATGATGAATGATTGATGTATGGAAGAATGGATGGATGGATGGATTTAATAGATGGATGCATGGATGGATGGATAGATGGATGGATAGATGGATGAATGGATGATGAATGATTGATGGATGGAAGGATGGATGGATGATGGATGGATGGATGATTAATGGATAGATGGATGGATGAATGGATGATGAATGATTGATCTATGGAAGGATGGATGCATGGATGCATGGATGGATAGATGAATGATGGATGAATGGATAGATGGATGAATGGATGATGAATGATTGATGGATGGAAGGATGGATGATGGATGGATATATGGAAGGATGGATAATGGATGATGTATGGATGGAAGGATGGATGGATGGATGAATGATGGATGGACCTGAGGAGACCAGTTGGTGGAGGTCTCATTCTGGTCTGATGGATGATTCTAGCTGTTCTACAGTCCTGAATCTTCACAGCTGGATGGAGCAGATGTTCTAAAACCTGTTGATATTTCTCGGCATTGATGGAGTCTTTCCAGATGTGTAAGCTGCCTATACCAGAGGCACTAATGCACCCCCATACCATCAGAGAGGCAGGCTCTTGAACTGTGACCTGATAACTGGCTGGATGTTCCCGCTCCTCTTGAGTACGGCGGACATGGCATGAAATAAACACAAAACAAACAAACAAAAATAAATAAATAAATAAACCCAACTTAAGTAAACCAGTAAATGAAGCTGCTTCTAGGTTCAGTTGAAACATGAGGTGTAAACTGGTGAGCAGTTCCAGAGTCCAGCAGGGGCCTCATGTATCAACCGTGCGTGCGCACAAAAACCTTGCGTACGGCACCATCCACGCAAAACCCCGTATGTATCAAAACTGAACTGAACGTGAATATGTGCGCATCCAGGTACATTTCCACGCCAGCTCCCGAGCAGGCGTACGCACGTTTCTGTGGTTCTTGTTCCTTTGGCGACACTTACAGGTGATTCAGAGAAACTCTGTAGCAGGCCCAAGACTCTGGAACGAGTTACCGCTGCTCATCAAACAGGCCCCCTCCCTCTCGGTTTTCAAATCCCGGTTAAAAACTCACTACTACTCCATCGCTTTCAATGCCAGCTGATTTGTATTGGATCGTTTGATTTATGATCTGCAATGTTTTTATGTTTTTCGTGTTGTACTTCATTGTCTGTGTTGCCTGTTGCGTGTTTGTTTGTCCAGCACTTTGGTGTGGACTTGTTCCTGTTTAAAGTGCTTTATAAATAAAATGGTATGGTATGGTATGGTATGGTAAACTGACGCCCCACAGTCTGTGGTTGACTTTAAGAGCGGCTTGAAGACCTTTCTTTTCAACCGAGCATACTTTACTCCTCATGATTCTACTTTTGATCTTAGCTGATACTGTTGTTGATTTTAATTGTTTTATTATTTGTTTTATTGACATTCAATTATGTTGCACCTTGTAGCACTTTGAGATTTTCATTAATGAAAAGTGCGTTATAAATTGAATTCATTATTATTATTATTATTATTATTATTATTATTATTATTATTAACTGTTCATGATGTGAAAATGATTAATATTCCCACCAAACACACATGATAACAATTATTACATCCACATGGACGCAAATAAAGGACGCGCAAAGTTGTGCAACAAATACATTTAACAGGAACGGATTCAGCCTTACTGGAGATAGTGTAACACGCAGAGCATTTATTTATAAACAGATATAATTTTCTGATCTATGATATGGCTTATCAGCCGTTTTCAGGGATAATCCTTTTTCATTTTGGCACTGCGCTCTGGAGCACAACGCAGGAACCGTGCACAACGCGTGCAGAAGCAGCGACCAAACTGTTCCCGAGCTTTCCAGAGGGAGCTGGCAGGTCGATCGGGACTGTGCCATTCCAGTCCACACAAAGCCGGATCATGTCCAATAGAATGGTCTCATCTATATGATTCCAAAGGCTGAGTGGTCGCGCTTTGGAGCGCGCGCGCACCCTCACACGGCAGCTGGAGGTGATTCATAATCTGCGTTTATTGTAGATTTCTCCAAAATGACACGTGAAAGTACACCATATATAACTTGTAGGAGAGTAAAGGCTTCACAGACAAACAGACTGCGCACAAGGCTGTGGCGCGCGCTGCGCGCAGCGTTTAGAGTCTCCGACATCACGTCATGTCATGAAAACTCTCCACTGAGACGCAGAGACTCGTTTCTTCATATCATCTATTAAATAAACAAAGATCTATGTTCAACCAAACATCCAAGTTCCTCTGTGTTTACAGTAATTATGGTAATAAACTCGTGCGCAAAGTTAATATTTTCACTCAGAATGAATGGATGAGCCGTTGCGCACCAAAGCAGGGTGCGCGCACACACAAATACCGACACACAATCACTCGTTCTTTGCGTGATGAACACATTTTATTACTATTCTTACTTAGGATTTTTCCTCACTCATATTATATTAAATTCATTATTTTCCTGAATCTAGAAATGATTTCTGATCGCGCAGGGATCAAACAAACATGTCCTTCACACATGCAGGAAGTAATTTGCATCTGTTTAACATATGTAAATGAAGGCGTGTCAGGGGAGGTGTCTCACGTGCGCTCAGTTCCACGTTGATTGTGATGTACAAAAGGAATGTGCGTGGATTCCGGTGTACGCACAGTTTGATACATCTGGATTTTTTTGTGCGTACACACTTTTCTGGATTTGACCGTACGTCACTTTTCAGTAGGAAATCCACGCAAGTCTTTGTACATGAGGCCCCAGGTCCAGTTCTGTGCCGGTCAGGCGTTAAAGAGCAGGGAGAGTATGTGGGCGATAGGCCCAGGGTTCCTGTCAGGGTCCGAGTTTAGGCTTGGCAGTCGGGGTTAAGTTCAGGATCAAAGGGTGGAGTTATGGTCAGGGTTTGGTTTAAAGACAAAGGTCAGAGGGTTAAAGGGTCAGGGCTCTGCGTTAGAGGGAGGTCAGAGGTCAGAAGGTTAGACCGCAGACTGAACCGTGTGTGAAGTCTGTCAAGTTTCATCCGAAGGAACCACAAGACATCTGCATCAAAACGAGACCAAACTGGACATGCTTACCCATGATGCACTGCAGCGTGTGTGGAGAAAATCCAAACACTGCAGGTCAGCGAAAGTGGTAAAAAAAAAAAAGAGTACAGTAAATGTGCTGGAAGGGTTATCGTACAAGCAACCCGTTTGTTCTTGTAGGAATTTGGGTCGGGCCGATCTGAAAGTTCTGGTGCTGAATCATCTCGAGACACCAGATAAGAATGAACCCTCCACGACTTCATCGACCTGAGCTGCTGATCAGTTGTTCTGCTCCAGCCTGATTCTCAAGAGGCATCAAATGAGCTCTGCTGGAACAGAACCAGTTCCCAGAACTGCTGCAGAAGAACTTCTTTTTACCAGAGCAGCACTCTTCTGTGTTTAAAAAAAAAAAACATAAGGAAGGAAACTCCTCCAGTCTGACTCAGAACCCGAGGCCCAGTGGGTCTGAGGAAACAACACGAGATTCAGACTCCCAGTCAGAACAACTGCAAGTGACTGCCTGGAAAAGAAGCTTTTACATTACGACCTGTTTCTCCTCATAACGGTTCTTTCTGATCAAAGTCCAAAGTTTCTTCTTTACCTTAACCGTCATTATGCTTCTACAACTGATTAACTGCTGAGTCAACCTGATTCAAGATGGCCGCCACAGCTAGTCGACCTCAGCCAGCACAAAAACAGCTGTGGCTAAGGGACTTGCACAGAAGCTGAGCTAAACTTTGGCGTGGTAGTAGCTGAGAGTCGTCTTAAACAGAACCTGGAGCTTTCTTATCACTTAAAGAACCAACGATCTTCTCCATGAGACGAGTTTAATCTGAAACACACAAAACAAGCACATGGGTCCTCTATCCTGTTCCGGCAGGATCCGGTTCAAATTAAACACTGCAATCAGCCTAACATTCATGTTTTTGGTCTGTGGGAGGAAACCAGAGTATACCTGGAGAAAACCCACACAGCACGGAGAGAACATGCAGACTGTCCAGTCCCCGGGCGGGAGTCGAACCTGTGACCTTCTCGCTGAGAGGCCAGACCTAAAAGTAATAAAGACCCATTGTAAATGTCAAATCGCCATGATGAGTCAGTAAACAGTGTTCTGATAAATCACCATGGTAACAGTGAATGAAGTGTTCTGATAAATCACCATGGTAACAGTGAATGAAGTGTTCTGGTAAATCACCATGGTAACAGTGAAAGAAGTGTTCTGGTAAATCACCATGGTAACAGTGAATGAAGTGTTCTGATAAATCATCATGGTAACAGTGAATGAAGTATTCTGGTAAATCACCATGGTAACAGTGTTCTTGTAAATCACCATGGTAACAGTGTTCTGGTAAATCAACATGGTAACAGTGTTCTGGTAAATCACCATGGTAACAGTGTTCTGGTAAATCACCATGGTACGGTAATAGTGTTCTGGTAAATCACCAAGGTAACAGTGTTCTGGTAAATCACCATGGTAATAAGTGTTCTGGTAAATCACCATGGTAACAGTGTTCTGGTAAATTACCATGGTAACAGTGTTCTGGTAAATCACCATGGTAACAGTGTTCTGGTAAATCACCATGGTAACAGTGTTCTGGTAAATCACCATGGTAATAAGTGTTCTGGTAAATCACCATGGTAACAGTGTTCTGGTAAATCACCATGGTAATAAGTGTTCTGGTAAATCACCATGGTAATAAGTGTTCTGGTAAATTACCATGGTAACAGTGTTCTGGTAAATCACCATGGTAACAGTGTTCTGGTAAATCACCATGGTAATAAGTGTTCTGGTAAATCACCATGGTAACAGTGTTCTGGTAAATCACCATGGTAACAGTGTTCTGGTAAATCACCATGGTAACAGTGTTCTGGTAAATCACCATGGTAACAGTGTTCTGGTAAATCACCAAGGTAACAGTGTTCTGGTAAATCACCATGGTAATAAGTGTTCTGGTAAATCACCATGGTAATAAGTGTTCTGGTAAGTCACCATGGTAACAGTGTTCTGGTAAGTCACCATGGTAACAGTGTTCTGGTAAATCACCATGGTAACAGTGTTCTGGTAAATCATTCATTGTTCAACTTCTATTTAGGTTACTATTAGTGCTCAGCGTACTTTTAGTTTAACGTTTTCCTTAGTTCATATCTTAGATCTTATTACTGTCTTTCTTTTACATTTTATACTTTTGCTGGATGTAACTGGGACCCTGTGTACACAATTTCATTCCACCACACCACATGTGGTGTGTATGACAAATAAAGAACCTTTGACTTTAGTCTAGAGCCACGAGGACTCATTTACAAGAGAGACCTGTTTTAAACAAAGAACACAGAGGAGGTACAGACAAGACAATCATATACAGTGATGAGTAAATAAAACACAATAAAAAATCCCAGCTACATTGTAAGTGGATGTAGAAAACTCTGCTTTTGTTCTTCCCAGGAACTTAGCAGATGTTTGAAGCCACTTAGAGAGGGCGAGGTCGAGAGCTTCAGATCTTTTTGAAAGATATTCCAGGAAACAGGAGCGGAGTAGGTCCTTTTGTCTATCTCAGTCCTCACTGAGGGAACAGTGCAGGTAATAATGTTCTGAGAGCACACGCTGTAGCTGCACTCACGCAGAGACATGTAGGAGGAGATGTATGAAGGCAGCAGACCAAGAAGTGAGTCTGCATGAAGATCATGATGTCCAGTTAACCAGTGAATACAGGGTGCAGTGATATCCATGCTAACAGTGAACAAACAGTGATCTGGTAAATCACCATGGTAACAGTGAGTAAATCACCATGGTAACAGTGAGTAAATCACCATGGTAACAGTGAGTGAATCACCATAGTAACAGTGAGTAAATCCCCATGAAAACAGTGAGTGAATCACCATAGTAACAGTAAGTGAATCACCATATTAACAGTGAGTAAATCACCATGGTAACAGTGAGTAAATCACCATGGTAACAGTGAGTGAATCACCATAGTAACAGTGAGTAAATCCCCATGAAAACAGTGAGTGAATCACCATAGTAACGGTGAGTAAATTGCCATAGTAACAGAGTGAATCACCATGGTACCAGTAAGTGAATCACCATATTAACAGTGAGTAAATCACCATGGTAACAGTGAGTAAATCACCATGGTAACAGTGAGTGAATCACCATGGTCACAGTGAGTAAATCACCATGAAAACAGTGAGTCAATCACCATAGTAACAGTGAGTAAATTGCCATAGTAACAGAGTGAATCACCATGGTACCAGTAAGTGAATCACCATATTAACAGTGAGTAAATCACCATGGTAACAGTGAGTAAATCACCATAGTAACAGTGAGTGAGTCACCATAGTAACGGTGAGTAAATTGCCATAGTAACAGAGTGAATCACCATGGTACCAGTAAGTGAATCACCATATTAACAGTGAGTAAATCACCATACTAACAGTGAGTGAATCACCATAGTAAGTGAGTAAACTTCACCTCCACCCACTAAATTCGGTAGTTGTACATTTGTGTTGTGTAAATATAAAAACGTTTTATTGATAATACAAAAACAATTCCCGACTTTAACATTGATATGAGAAATAAAACAGATTCAAATAACATAAGCGCATTTATCAACTCAATGTACAGTTTAAATATGTATCCATTGATATCAAAGCCAACAAGAATTACAACTCATAGTGCCACAATACTTGATAATATTTTCACAAATATAGCAAATGGGGACGTGATAAGTGTATCTTAACGACCGACTTAAGTGATCATTTACCAGTTTTCACAATCTATAAAAATGATCAAAACATCACAAAAGCAGTTACAACGAAGAAAAAGATCATAAACACGTCAAAAAGAGTTTTGGAAAAATTGAAAGAGGATCTGGATAAACAAGACTGGAGTGATGTGTATGTTGATGATGCGAACAGAGCATATGATGAGTTTATGAATATCTTGGAAGCTCTGTATGAAAAGAATTGTGTGCAAACAAATTACACAAAGAGAAATACGATTGATCAACCATGGATGACAAAAGGGTTGAGAAATGCTTGTAAAAAAAGAATTATTTGTATTCATGTTTCTTGAAATTGCGAAGTCAGAGCGCTGAAGAAAAATATAAAAAGTATAAAAATAAATTAGTAGGGATTATAAGGAAACATAAGAAAGAATATTATAGTAAATTATTAGATAAAAGTAATGGTGATATGAAAGCAACATGGCGAGTAATGAATAGTGTCCTGAAGAATCATAAAACAAAAACTGGTATTTCAAAATATTTTGTAAAAGACAACGATGAAATTCATGATGAAAATGAAATTGTAAATGGATTTAATCAATATTTTGTGAATGTTGGATCAAGCCTTGCAGCTAAAATACCAAAAGTAGATAATAATGTGATCCATTCAATTACAGGTTGTGCAAATAGTATTTTTCTAAATGGAACTAACAAAGAGGAAATAATGAATGTAGTAAAAAATCTTACAGACAAGAGATCAAAAGACTGGGTGGACATGGATATGATGTTTGTAAAGGACATAATGAGCCATGTTATTGAGCCGTTCACATACATATGTAACTTATCATTTTCAACAGGAATATTTCCAGATAATATGAAAGTAGCTAAGGTCGTTCCTCTTTTTAAAAATGGTGATAAATGTGTGTTCAACAATTATAGACCTATATCCTTGTTACCACAGTTTTCAAAAATTCTTGAAAAACTATTTGTGAACAGACTAGATCAATTTATAGACAAACAAAATATTCTAAGCAACAGTCAGTATGGGTTTAGAGCAAAAAACTCTACATCAATGGCTCTCATGGAATTAATGGAACAAATAACTACTGCTGTCGATCAAAAACAATATTGTGTCAGTATTTTTGTTGATTTAAAAAAAGCATTCGATACTATTGATCACACCATTCTCCTTGAAAAACTGAACAAATATGGTATTAGAGGACCAGCATTACAGTGGGTATCTAGCTACTTGAAAGATAGGAAACAATTTGTACAAATAAATGATGTAAGATCTGACCTCTGTAATATCACATGTGGAGTTCCCCAAGGCTCTGTACTTGGACCAAAGCTATTTATTTTATATGTGAATGACTTGGTAAATGTGTCAGGACTCCTTAAATGTGTACTTTTTGCTGATGATACCACATTTTTCTGTTTAGGTGAATAATAAATAATAATAATAATAATTAATTCAATTTATAACGCACTTTTCATTACTGAAAATCTCAAAGTGCTACACATATATATTGAATGCTACACACATTCATAAACCGGTGGCGGCAGACTACCATGCAAGGTTCTTTCCAGTCCTACCGGGAGCAACTCAGGGTTAAGTGTCTTGCCCAAGGACACAACGACACATAGTGCGGGTCCCGGGAGTCGAACTGCCAACTTTCCGATCGGGAGACGACTGCCATTACCACTACACCACGGCCACCAGGTGAAGATATAGAACAAATGTTGGAATTGATAAAGACAGAATTTGCCAAGATACAAACTTGGTTTAAAATAAATAAATTATCATTAAATCTAGAAAAAACTAATTACATGATATTCAGTAATAAAAAGAAAACTGTTGATGTTCCACTCAAAATTGAGGGTGTTGAGATTTGTAGAGTGAGTGAGGTGAAGTTTTTGGGTGTTATTATTGATGACAAACTGACATGGAAACAACACATAAATTCTGTAAGAATAAAAATAGCTAAATCGATTGCAGTACTGTACAAAGTCAGAGACCTATTGAATGATAAAGCTCTGTATTTGTTGTATAACACAATCATTGTTCCACACTTAATCTATTGTATTGATGTTTGGGGGAAAGCGTGTAAAACAATCACAAAGCCTATTTTTGTATTACAGAAAAGAGCTGTAAGAATTATCACTAGAAAACATTACCGTCATCCATCAAGTACATTATTTTATCAACTGAAGTTATTGAAGTTCCATGATTTGGTAGACTATAATATTTTATCAGTTATGTATAGGGCTCAAAATAATGCATTACCTTTAAATATCCAAATGCATTTTGTTAAAAGACAAAGTTGTTATAATCTTAAGGGGACAGAGATGTTTGTAAAACCACAATTCAGAACTAGTTTGAAGGGACGTTCTACCTCAATCCAGGGAATTAGATTATGGAATGGCTTGGAGAATGTAGTTAAAAATGCCAAGTCAAGGTTACATTTAAGAAAATGATCAAAACGAATGTGTTAAAAATATATATATATATATATGAACTATCCCCTCCCTGGGCTGCCACCTTACCGTGGTGGAGGGGTTTGAGTGTCCCAATGATCCTAGGAGCTATGCTGTCAGGGGCTTTATGCCCCTAGTAGGGTCACCCAAGGCAGACAGGTCCTAGGTGAGGGACGAGACAAAGCGCAGCCCACAAGACCCCTTATGATGAGTAATATAAATGGAAACAATGTTCCCTCGCCCGGACGCGGGTCACCGGGGCCCCACTCTGGAGCCAGGCCCGGAGGAGGGGCACGTTGGCGAGCGCCTGGTGGCCGGGCTTTCACCCATGGAGCTCGGCCGGGCACAGCCCGAAGAGGAGACGTGGGTCCCCCTTCCCATGGGCTCACCACCTGTGGGAGGGGCCAAAGGGGTCGGGTGCATTGTGGAATGGGTGGTGGCCGAGGGCGGGGACCCTGGCGGTCTGATCCTCGGCTACAGAAGCTGGCCATTGGGACATGGAATGTCACCTCTCTGGTGGGGAAGGAGCCTGAGCTAGTGTGTGAGGTTGAGAGGTTCCGGCTAGAAATAGTCGGACTCACCTCAACGCATGGCTCTGGCTCTGGAACCAGTTTCCTTGAGAGGGGTTGGACACTCTTCCACTCTGGAGTTGCCCCTGGTGAGAGGCGCCGAGCAGGAGTGGGCATACTTGTTGCCCCCCATCTTGGTGCCTGTACGTTGGGGTTCACCCCGGTGAACGAGAGGGTAGCCTCCCTTCGCCTACGTGTGGGGGGACGGGCTCTGACTGTTGTTTGTGCCTATGCGCCAAACGGCAGCGCAGATTACCCACCCTTTTTGGAGTCCTTGGAGGGGGTATTGGAGGGTGCGCCTCCTGGGGACTCCCTTGTTCTGCTGGGGGACTTCAACGCTCACGTGGGCAATGACAGTGAGACCTGGAGGGGTGTGGTTGGGAGGAACGGCCCCCCTGATCTGAACCCGAGTGGTGTTCTGTTGTTGGACTTCTGTGCTCGTCATGGATTGTCCATAACGAACACCATGTTCAGGCATAAGGGTGTCCATATGTGCTCTTGGCACCAGGACACCCTAGGTCGTAGTTCAATGATCGACTTTGTTGTCGTCTCATCTGATCTGCGGCCGCATGTCCTGGACACTCGGGTGAAGAGAGGGGCGGAGCTGTCAACTGACCACTACCTGGTGGTGAGTTGGCTCCGATGGTGGGGGAGGATGCCGGTCAGACCTGGCAGACCCAAACGTATTGTGAGGGTCTGCTGGGAACGTCTGGCAGAGTCTCCCGTAAGACGGAGCTTTAACTCCCACCTCCGGGAGAGCTTTGAACACGTTCCGAGGGAGGCGGGGGACATTGAGCCCGAGTGGGCCATGTTTCGCGCCTCTATTGTCGAGGCAGCTTATCGGAGTTGTGGCCGCAAGGTTGTTGGTGCCTGTCGTGGTGGCAACCCTCGAACCCG
>JBBPBX010008268.1:34688-59574 GCA_038048925.1 Garcialebias charrua | reverse complement strand
AAGTCTGGGCCTCCCTACTTAGGCTGCTACCCCCGCGACCCGACCCCGGATAAGCGGAAGAAAATGGATGGATGGATGGATGGACTGCTCACAGACCATATACTGTCAGCGCCGGATGTGGTCCGTGACAAAAAAGCGTCCCCCTCCCTTAGTCTCTTGGCTAGAGAGAGCGCTCTCTCTATAGCAGTTAGCACCCAGTGTGTTACTCTGCAGTAATGGCCGTGGTGTAGTGGTAATGGCAGTCGACCCCTGATCGGAAGGTTGGAGGTTCGAATCCCGCATCCGCCCACCATGTGTCGTTGTGTCCCTGGGCAAGACACTTAACCCCGAGTTGCTCCCGGTAGGTCTGGATGGCGCCTTGCAAGGCAGGCTACCACTACCGGTGTATGAATGTCTGAATGAATGGGTGGATGGCTGGTATTGTAAAGCGCTTTGGGGCTCCTCACAGGGGGCTGGAAAGCGCTATATAAATAAGCTCCATTTACCATTTGCAGCCTTATTGCTTGTTTTCGAAGAGTCAGACGAAGAGTTTTTAACATGGAGGGTGAACTTATGGATGTTTCTCAGCGGCCTACGCGACGCGTCAGCGCCTCATTTGCCCTGTTCAAAATGGCGGCGACCACAGAAGCAAAGGACTTTACAACAAAACACGGTAAAAACAATTATTTCTTTGCTGAGAAAAAATATATTTCTTAGCTGACTTTATAGCACAAGGTTTTTCTGAGCTTGACCGTTTCACGAAATGGTCAAATCTGCTGGATTAAAAAAAGTAGTTTGCCATTTGCACGTTAGCGCATTAGCATTAGCTTCCGCTAGCATTGCTAATACATAAGCGCTTTTGAAATTGCGGACCTAAATGAATTAATAAGCGCTTTAGAAATAGCGGAACAAATTTTTGGATTAGCGCTGCCCAGCACGAGTACTGTACATTTATTTATTTATTATTTAAAAAAGGCTTTTTTAAAAATGAGATGCACATTCAGAGACAGGTCCCTCTTGTAAATGAGTCCCCGTGACTCAACGAGGCTAGCATGTATAAATAAAGGTTGAATGAATGAATGAAACATTCGTAAGTCTGAAACGTTGTAAGTCGGGGGCGTCGTAAGTCGAGGACTACCCGGGGTGCACATATTCCATCATAGTGGATTTTAGTTTGTAGCAGGTCGCTCTTGTAAATGAGTCCACGAGGCTCAATGAGATTTACCTGACTAAATGAAGGTTGAATGAATGTGGAGTACAGTATTTGGGTTTTAGCACCAGGGACAGCACCCAACACGAGGCTTCTGTTCTGTTTCCCATGTGACTCCGGGGGTCAGGGCGCGCGCACCCACCCACACCCCCTCCAGCTTCCACCACCTCCACATCCAGTCTCTTTCTTTCTTTCTCCTCTCGGGGACACAGGCAGGCAGCCGGTCGGTGATGTGGAGGAGGAGGAGGGGGGGAACAGAGACGCAGCTGCGGATATCCGTCTCGTACCTGCCACAAAAAAACGGGCTCTTCAGGCTTCGTCCCTTGTATTTATTTATTTTTTTGTCTCCCCCACTTGCTGACGGTTCGGCGAGAAGCCTACAAAGATTAGTCTGGTTTTGTAACCAGTGCAGCGCGGAAACAAATAAGCAAACAATTTTGAGAATACTTTTTATTTCATTTTTTTTTTTTACAAGGATGCGGATTTAAAGCAGAGCAGCGGCACCTGGGATTTTTTTTAACCGTTACATTTCAAATTAGCGTAGCCGCGCGCGTGCCGAGCACACGAAGAGATTTTTTTATGCCTGATTAAAAAAAAAGAAGAAAATACCCCATTTTTTTTAAAGTCCCACGATAGACCCTCGTCCTCTTTACCAGAAGAAAGAAAAACACAAGGGGTGAGTGGAATATTATTTTTATTTTTCTCTCCTCCCCCACCAGCTAACATCCAGGTAACCGCTGTTAGCTAACATTGCTCGTATCGCGTTTTCTGCAACAATGGTCGTCGTGAATCCACCTACATGGATAAATGTGAGCTGCCCGGCTGGAAAAACTAAGCGAGTGACAGCAACGCCTGGTGTTGGGAGCCATCTCGCATCCGGGCGTCTGTCTCTTCTCCTTTGTTTGAATCCATGTCAGCCACATTTTTTATCTGCGTGTTTGCTCTGTGGGAGCCAGCAGCCGGTAGAGCTTCAGCATCTGCTGCTAGACCAGCTACCAGCCAAGCCTTGTTGCTCCTCACTGCTTATTATTATTATGATTATTATGATTATTTGCAACGGCTCAAGCTTAGTTTTTACACTGTGAGCTTGTTTGGTTGTGATGTTATGATAGGATTGTGATTTGCCCTGCATGTGTCCGAGGCATTGCAAGGATTCATCATCAGCAGGTATGATGTTTTTGTTTGGATGACCATTGTTGCCAGACAATGCTGATGACCACGTGCTTTAAAACATTAGAGTGGGAAACAAAAGGATAACTTGACATTTTTTGTATATTTAGTAGATTGAGAATACAAAAAAGAGGACCAAACTTAAAGACTATAAACCACGGGCCAATTTTATATATGTTATCCCATGTCACATCTTTTCTTGATTTACAGGTTAATCAAGATGTGCTTGATTGGTTTCATGTGACCCCAGGTTTCATGTGGCATTCTCTGTTGCCCTTCCATGGAGAGATTACTGAAAAAACCCAACTATTTTTCTGGTTTCAGTGTTAGCTAGCTGTCATAAGAAGTCTGCACTAGATGAAGTGAGAGGCAATAAAAACATTTTACATTTACAATGTCTTTTGCGGGGAGAGGGGTAGAAGTGATGTTTACAAGAGCCAGATTTGGCCCACATGTGCTTTAAGACTAAAACGGTTTAGTACTGGGGAAAAAAAAAAACTACAATCAAGAATTACTGTCAATCCACTCATATACACATTTACAGAAGGTTGTTTCAAAACTGATATTAAACAGACTTCCATCAATCAGTCCACCAATTAATCATTCCATCAAACAGTCAATCAATCAACCAGTCAGGTCTTGGGGGAAGCAGCTTGAGTACTGTAAGGAGGTCCAGATATCTCTTTCTACAGCCACCTCTTCCAGCTCTTCTGGTAGGACTCCAAAGCGTTCCAGATCAGCTGAGAGACTCCCCAGTCTGTCCTGGGTCTTTCAAGTGTCCTCCCAGTTGGTAATGTCCAGAAAATCTCCATAGGGAGACGTCCAGGGTATACCTGAACCACCTCAGCTGACTCCTGTCAATGTGGAGGAGCAGCGGCTCTACCCCGGGTCTCCTTGGATAACGTATCACCCAGTCTCTAAGGGCGAGTCCAGCTCCCCTGCTGAGAAAACATATTTCAAGTGTAAACAAGACTTTGTGTAAAATAGGCCACAAATATATTTACAAAATGGGCCAAACAATTTAAGTCAAGAATGTGCAATGCAGAACACAGAAATATAGGATAAACAAAAACAAGGATGAAGGCAAGGTGACCAAAATTAAACTTACCTTATTTGAAAGCTGTTTAAAGGCTGGAGAGGTTTGTGGGTGTAGACTCGTGAAAACGCTTTTGATTTATTATATTTTTTACCTCACTATAATCAGTGGCTGAAGAACTACAGGTTGTGGTTGAAATAATCTGATGCAGTATTTCAATATCCCCCCACCCCCACCATATCAGCCACTCCCTGTGACCTGGAAACTGGTTTCATATCAAAGATTAATTTAGACCAGTTTCTGTTTGTTTGGTTGGGAGTTGGGATTTTTAATGCATGTATGTTTTAGTGATAAAGAAATGTGATTAAAATTAAAATAAACTAGATAATTAGCTCTTATATTGATTTTTGTGTATTTAATGTACAAACCGGATTCCAAAAAAGTTGGGACACTAAACAAATTGTGAATAAAAACTGAATGCAATGCCACTGTCAAGGAAATAACAGAATGGGCTCAGGAATACTTCCAGAAAGCATTGTCAGTGAACACAATCCACCGTGCCATCCGCCGTTGCCAGCTGAAACTCTACAGTGCAAAGAGGAAGCCATTTCTAAGCAAGCTCCACAAGCTCAGACGTTTGCACTGGGCCAGGGGTCATTTAAAATGGAGTGTGGCAAAATGGAAGACTGTTCTGTGGTCAGATGAGTCACGATTTGAAGTTCTTTATGGAACACTGGGACGCCATGTCATCCGGACCAGAGAGGACAAGGATAGCCCAAGTTGTTATCAACGCTCCGTTCAGAAGCCTGCATCACTGATGGTATGGGGTTGCATGAGCGCTTGTGGCATGGGCAGCTTGCATGTCTGGAAAGGCACCATTAATGCAGAGAACTATGTTCAGGTTCTAGAACAACATATGCTCCCATCTAGACGTCATCTCTTTCAGGGAAGACCCTGCATTTTTCAACAAGATAATGCCAGACCACATTCTGCAGCAATCACAACATCATGGCTACGTAGGAGAAGGATCCGGGTACTGAAATGTCCAGCCTGCAGTCCAGATCTTTCACCTATAGAGTAGTGCTGGGCGATATGGAAAAAAATCATATATCACAATATGGACTTTTTTTTGCGACTGTTATTTTTTATTCTTATTCATCACGATAGAGACGATAGAAGGAAAGTAGCACAATAGACACGTTTCTATCGTCCCCACGATATATATCGTCATATCGCCCAGCACTACTATAGAGAACATTTGGCACATCATAAAGAGGAAGGTGCGACATAGAAGGCCCAAGACGATTGAACAGTTTGAGGTCTGTATTAGACATGAATGGGAGAGCATTCCTATTTCTAAACTACCTACAAATGTTCAAATGCTTTTCATAAAGAGAGAAAGCCGTTACAGTTTAAAAGGAACTGAAATGTTTGTTAAACCTAGATACAGGTAGTCCCCGATTTACGAGCGCTCTGATCTGCGAGGTTCCAGACTTACGAGCTGCACATTTTTGGAAAAAACGAAAAAAATACTGAGTTTTCATGTGTTTTTTCACTTCAGTTAGCAAGTTAAGCATATAAACACACGTTTCCGATCATTTTTATGCACTCAAAAGTAGTTTTTAGATGAAAATAGAGTGTTTTTAGGTGCGCTAGCGAAAACCGTTCCAATTTACGAGCGGATTTCCGGATTTACGAGCGAAATGGCGGCCGTTCCAAATTACGAGATTTCCGGTTTACGAGCGCCTCGTTGTAACGGATCTCGCTCGTAAATCGGGGACTACCTGTATAGGACTAGTTTGAAGGGACGTTTTATTTCGAATAAGGGAGTGGAATTGTGGAATGTTTTGGAAAAAGATGTTAAAGATGTAAACTCTGTGATGAAATTCAAAAAAATTGTCAAGTCTAAACTACAGGTAGTCCCCGACTTACGAGCGAGTTCCGTTACAACGAGTATCTCGTAAGATGAAAAACTCGTAAGTCCGACAACGCACGTGCTATCTCGTAAAACCGGAACAGCGCTCGTAAATAGGAAAAAAGACGCCAAAGTGCCTTAGTGCCAACTGCAGCTGTACTTTTAGTTATTTTCATCACAGAAACAGCATACTGTACTGTACAGTACAAAACAGATAAATAAAAATATAATTTCTTACTTTGAGCTGATCAAGCTTGTCTCGTCTGTTAGCACGTCCGAGCACGTCGTCGGGGCTCCATACATTCTGCTGCTCTAACGCGGTCCAAACTGTTTAGAGGAAGGACTGTTAGCTTGTTAAGTCCATACATTTGAAGCCATAAAAGGAGTTTACTTTAATAAACTTACCGAAAGCCGTTTCTCCGCGGTGTTCGTTCATCCAAAACAAGCTGACCGCGTGAGCTGTGGTTTGTTAGCCACCGCCATTAGGCCTGCACTCATGTGCACCGTGCTAACGAGTCCATCCATCCAAAAAAGGCTGTCGGAGCTGCTTCTCCACGTTAGCTGAATGTCCATCCAACATCTTAGGCTGCTAGGCGGACATCGAGGCGAGCTCCCGGCCGCCGGTTCGGTTTCTGGTGGGGGTCCGCTTAGCATTTAGCCTAGCCTTAGCTTAGCCGATGGGCTAATGTTGTCGCGCGGCGCTTTTTAAGAGCGATCGCGGAGGATCGCGGCGGTTGCTCCACAACAGACACGTCCACAAAGTTCACAGAGAGTTTCCAGCTCATTTATCCGTATGAGGCAACCTCTGATCGCACGCACAGTCCTAAAAAGCCAGCAGCTCCCAGCCAACATGTCCGCCAGCTCCCGGTCCCGGCATGTCGGCTTGGTAGGTCCGCTCGTTGCCTGTCAGGCGGCAGGGCAGTGGGAGCTCCGCTTAGGTCTGCTCGTTATCTATCAGGCGGGGGGAATTTGGGAGCGATCGCTAATACAGTACAGAGTACACTAAAAATTGAAATAAAACATAAAAATAACAATTATACTTTATTTATAAAGCCATTTAAAACGACCACAGCTGCAACAAAGTGCTGTACACATGAAATTAAGAACATTTAAACACACACACAAAAAATAATAATTTTTAATGTCATATTTTTTATTAATTATGATAATCTCGTAAATTCGGATCCTCGTAAGTCCATACGCTCGTAAGTCGGGGACTACCTGTACTAGCAAAATACTAAAGCTTCAAGTAATGCATCCTAATCTATTTGTTGATTATTGAGTGTGAAATGTTACTAAATTGAGCTGTTGTTTTTGGTAGTTAATTGTTTGAATGGATTGTTTGTAAATTGTTTTGTTTTTTGTGGTAAAAAAGGGGCAGACAAAATAAGAAAATTTTCTTCTTTCTGCCACCTTTCATTTTATGTATTTTGATTTTTTTTCTCATATTTATGAAATGGTTTTTTTTCCCATTATCTTTTATGTTATTTTTCTTAAATATGTAAAATGAATAAAACTTTAATAAAAATTAAAAAAAACTTGAGAAACTGGTCTCCTCTGTCCCCAGACGTCTGTTGAGTGTTGTAAGAAGAAGGGGGGATGCCACACAGTGGTAAAAATGGACTTGTCCCAACTTTTTTTAGATTTGTTGACGCCATGAACTTTTGAAACATGTTTTTCCCTTAAAATGATACATTCTCTCAGTTTAAAATTTTGATCTATGATTTGTGTTCTGTTCTGAATAAAATATTAGATATTGGCACCTCCACATCATTGCATTCAGTTTTTATTCACAATTTGTTTAGTGTCTCAACTTTTTTGGAATCCGGTTTGTAATTATCAGGGGAAAGAATGAAAGTGTGCTTTATTTCTTATAAAGGACCCCCCACTTTCTGTATTTGTTAGTTTTAGTTAATCAGGAGCTATTCCTATAACCTGTTCATCAATGTTTGTTGTAGCACCTAACATGGACGAACAGGTTATTCCTTTAACCTTTTCATCCATGTTAGTTGCTACAATTACATAGGATTTCCTCAGGAATTTATTACTTTGCTAATATTGCTTTCACTTGGGGAAAAAAATCTACCGTACTAGAATCACCTTACAAATCATTTTCAGCCTCTGATTAAAAAGTGAACCCATAAACATTTCATTGTAATGTAAGTTTTCCATTTCCAGATTGATTAAAAAATAACAAATGTCCACCTTTTTTAAACAAAATAAATAAAATATTTAGTTTCTAGCTTAACCCCCCCCCACACACACACACATTTCACAAGTGCCGTAGCTAATTTTTCTCTGGATTTAGCTACCGGCAATTAATAATAATGTACATCATCAATAAGACTGGTTAGAAAATACTAAATTTTTACATCGAGTAAATAAACTACACAATTTATTTTGAGATGCCCTATACATTGGTTTGTTATGTATTGGAAAGTGGAGATACACTATTTTGATTTTGTTGCATCAAGTTTGTGTTGTGAAACAAATTCACATGTCAATTTTAGTTACAGGTAGTTAACAGAATAGTCTAAGTGAATCCAGGTACTAATTTCCAAACTTGATGCTGCAATCACCTCTCCTGCTTCTCTTATTATGCATGTTGTAACCTTTTATCAAGTCTAAAAACAGAATTTCTGACAATGTTTCAGTGATCAGGTCATTCGGTTGTCTGTGTGTATAAAATAAAGTACCACTAGAGGGCGACATGAGGACCTGCTGATTCTCACCTGCTTCTTTGCTTTTGAGGATTTGCATCAGGTGTAAGGTTAATGCAGGCCACATGTTTAATTATTAACAACATATTTTCAGAGGCATTACTGAAATGTGGCTTCATGGTCATGATGAAAACGAGCGAGGGAGACCATGATGCTGTGTAATTTTGCGCTGAAACATCCAGTTTGCTTAGATATATTTACTATCTGTGATGTACAGTATTTCTTCTGTGCCTTTCTTTGCTTATTTGGGATTTTTGTGTAAACGTCAACTTTGAGCTGCCTTCTGTCAGACTTTTTTTTTTATTTTTTAGAAAAGCTGAATTTGCCTTAAATGAGTGATTTGCTGAGTGCACCTTCATTAAACGAGAAGAAATCTTGTTAGGGGAATATCACATACATTAGCAGAGCAGTGCTGTGTCGGTTAAATTTGGTGTGTTTTGAGATAAAAGGGATCTCTTAGTTAATGTAGGTACAAATTGGGTTCATGTTATGGTCGGCAAAGTAACTACAGTACCCGGTACTTTTAATTCATATTATTTTTCTTTGTGCAAGTTAATCATCGGTTCTCTAAAGAATGCCACAGAGATTATATTTGTTGTATTTATTGTTTCAGGATGAGCTGTGGAGCCTTTTTGATGGAGGTCAGGTCATGTTGTTTGATGGATTATAAATGGCCATTTGCTGCCATAGTGCCTGGCTAGATAATTAACACTCACTAACCCCTTCCTGTCTATTATGGCTGCATTGATGATATTTTCTCAGAGCTGCATCTGGTCATTGACACATGAAGCAATGAAGCTGACCGAGTCCAGGGACAGTATGGGTTCTCACAATGCAGCATGTCATCGCTAAAGCAAATAAAAAGTGACGTATACCTTGATGATGTTTGTTTGAAGCATTGGGCAGAAAACATGTCAAACATCCTTCTCATACTAGTTAAATTTTTTTTTTTAACAATAATGGCAGGTGTGCGCTGAGATATAATTTGCTCCCACATAGCTATGACTCTCAAAATCTTTCTTCAGTACGGTGATCATTTTTTATTATTCTTTTGTTTAGTGTTGCTCATAGGTTTATTACCGGTATGCTGCTGCGAACCACACTTAGATTGTAACTGCACACACTTTAACTCCACATTGGACTTTTATGTTCAAATACAATACTGTACTTCTTGTCTGTAATTAATGGGTAGCTATTGTGCTTGTTTTACTTTTAACAGTTTGACAAATATAAAATATACTGAAAGCAAAACGACATGAGGTGATTCTGTGAAGTCCACAAAGTGGCATTACTGATGACCCTAACCCCCAATGTTTCCTTATTAATCAGCTTGTTAGACAGAAGCTCTGATAAACTGAAGCTAATGTCCGGAGAGAAAACCAAATGATCAGTTTAGTCATATCAAACAAATTCAATAACTCTGCAGCACCATTTTCATGAAACCTAAAATATTCCTTTGCAGTTTTAGAAAGGCTTTTTGAATCCACTTTTAATAATGTAGCGTTAGAGCTTGTGGGAGTTGTTATTTTTTTTATGAATAATTAAGGAAATGCTTTTTGTGTGTTTTTAATAGTTTTATGTAGGCTTATATTAAAGTATATGTTATAGTCACTAACATGATATAAAAGCTGCAACAGTAAAATTTGGCTCCTCAGGTCACCTCATCTTGCTCTGTGAGAATACTTAAATATTTGTGCTGCAGATTTCATATTTAGGTCACAGTTTTGTGAGTAAAATATTAAGGTTTTTGTTTTTGTTTTCAGAATGTCAGGCTTACCTGCAAATTTCATCAGTGAAGCCAGAAAAAAGATATTTTTGCTGAAGAAAATGAGAAAACTAAACATTTTTCAGAGACCTCTTGTTACGTTGAGTAAAAACAGTAATATATATATATTTACAACCAGAGAAAGATTTACCTCAAGCATTTTTGCATTCAGAACAAAATATTTGTAACATGGTTTCAAAATTATACAAATATGTAATGGTAAATGGACTGTACTCACATAGTGCCTTTCTAACTAGTGCTTTACAACACCCAGTGGTGGGCAACGCTAATCAAAAAATTAGTTCCACAATTTCTAAAACGCCTATTAATTTTTTTAGGTCCACAATTTCAAAAGCACAAATGTCTTATGAAAATTAGGGGAAGCTAATCTAATCCGCTATTTATATTCGACAATTGGTAGCCGGCAGCGTTATGCAATATTTGCACTACACTGCCAACTGAAAAGTAACTAAAATGATCCTAAAAGGATGAAATTACAAAAATCAAAGGATTTATTTAATACTTTACGTACATATATTCTATTCGGCCACGAAATTAACAAAAAAGAGAATGATCTTTTAATCCCTAAGACCACTTTTAAATCTCAAATACACGGGCGTCTCGCCACCGCATTTATACATAAAAGTAACCCAAATACATAAAACTAACGACTCACCTTCGAGTGGTTCGACACAAAACACCCAATAAAATCCTCCGGCCGCGTTAATTTGGCTTGAAACAGCGGGGTTCTCTGCGGATTTATCCAAGTAACCCAGCACAACCAGCTAGCCACAGAGTTAGCGTCCAGTTCACCTCTGACCCGGAAGATGTCAAGATTCTATAGGCAGTCAACAGATTTAATGAAAAGTAACTAAAATACATAAAACTAACGACTCACCGTCGAGTGGTCGACACAAAACACACAATAAAATCCTCCGGCCGCGTTAATTTGGCTTGAAACAGCGGGGTTCTCTGCGGATTTATCCAAGAAACCCAGCACAACCAGCTAGCCACAGAATTAGCCCCCGAGTTCACCTCTGACCCGGAAGATGTCAAGATGGAATAGTCCATTTTTAGTAGGGGGATACAGAAATCGACCGGTTTTTGTATTGCGTTTTTAATGATCGTACTAGGGGTGGGCGATATGCCCAAAAAATGATATCACGATATATTTTTTGAAATACCCCGATAACGATATCAGACGATATTTCACATTTTCTCCTTTTATTGAATCAACCAAACAAATGTGTAATGACTTTTCATAAACAGTCACCAGAATACAAAAAAATATATTCATATTTAACAAGCAAAAATATATATACCGCACCAGCCGCCACTGACACGTACGTGTGCGGTAATGACTATTCTAACACTTTAGCACATTTTAAAAGAGCATACAGTAAATAAAAAAAATAATTTCTTACTTTGACCGGCAGCTTCTGTCATCAGTTTGCCTGTTAGCTCCAGCTGTTAGCACCGCTGCGTTACGTCTGAGCTTCGCAGCTTTCTGTAGCACCACGCAGTTTAAACCCTTTACAGGAAGGACTGTTAGTATCCTAACTTCATACAGTTGGAGACAGAAAAAGTTTTAATAACTTACCGACGCCGCAGTCTGTGCGCGCCGCCTTCAGCTGCATTTGTTAGCATTTTAGCCCCACCGAGTCCGCAGCTCGGGCAGTCCGGTTTAGCTGCACCTCCTAAAAGGTTGTCGGCTTTATTATTCCAAGTTAGCTCGTTGTCCCCCGATGTCTTCGGCTTCCAGTCCGACATCGAGGCGAGCTCCAGGGACCTCTGATCGCTCAAAGCCGGCTGCCCGGTGAAGCTACGAGGGTGCAACTATGAGGCTAATGTTAGCTCGTTCCTCCTCCTCGGGTTCGGTGTGCGCGCGCATGCGTATTAACAAAATGTAGGGCATCTCCACATGAAGGCAGTCTCCACGGAACACCGGCTGCTGTCTGCTGCTTCACGGCTTCACGCGGTCCGCGTTCCTCCACAAAACCACCGTTATCGCAAAGTTAGACGCAGTCAAATGACGTCATCATAGGATGCCGCGATATAATTTTTTTCACCGGTGTCAAAAAATCCACCGGTATTATCGTAAACGAGACGATATGGCCCACCCCTAGATCGTACCTATAATTATTTTTTATGTTAAATGTACATTAACAAGCATGAGCAATGTTAGTAATGTAGGTGACTGGGCGGGGCGGGGCCGGGGCCCTGCTGATTTGGGACCCCAAGCAACGGCATCATTTGCCTACATGGTAGATCCGTGTCTGTTCTCCCCTCTGCTCCCCCTCCAACCCTCCCTCCTCTCTGCTCTTTACGGTGAGGGAGGGGAAAAAGGCAAAACAAGCAGCTACGGAGCCAGCATAAGAGCCTCTAAGTTTATTCGTTTTTACTGATAGATAATTAGTTATTAGCGGTACTGCATTTTAAATAAAAATAGCACAAATCCGCTTATGAATTATAAAAGTTAGTCACTCCGCTGTTACGCTGACAAAAACGTTAGGTCCGCTGTAAGCGGATTAGCGCATTAGCGGTCCCTAGCGTTCATGTGCCCACCTTTGACAACACCATCTGTTCTCATATCCATCCATACACACACATTCATACAGCACTCTACTACACCTCTACAAAGCTAATCAAACGAATCATTCTAAAGAGACTAATCAGTTCTTTTAGATCACATTCATACACTGATGGGATACACATCAAAGACAATGAGGGGTTCAGTGTTTTACCCAGGGACACTTGAACATGTGACTGCTGGTGGAAGCAAACCCACAACTCTCCCATTGGAGAACAACTGCTCTAACCACTCAGCCACAGCTGCCCAAGGAAGGCTGTAGGTAAATAGTATTATCAGCAAGTGGCTTAGTTCCCCTTCTTCAGTCAGTCCGTCTGTCCGCACATATTGTGAACATAACTTGAAAAATAAGTGACATTCAATTTTCGTGTTGCTACATCTAGGCGTAAGGAAGATTCCTTTTGAAAACTGGGTTGCCACATCAAAATTCAACATGGCCACCACTATCATTTGAGGAAGCAATGCTTTCTAATTTTTATATTGCTTCAATGTTAATTTTCCTGAAATGATTGGAATGGTCGGTGGGGTGGCAGATGAATAATATACCATACCATACCATTTTATTTATAAAGCACTTTAAACAGGAACAAGTCCACACCAAAGTGCTGGACAAACAAACACGCAACAGGCAACACAGACAATGAAGTACAACACGAAAAACATAAAAACATTGCAGATCATAAATCAAACGATCCAATACAAATCAGCTGGCATTGAAAGCGATGGAGTAGTAGTGAGTTTTTAACCGGGATTTGAAAACCGAGAGGGAGGGGGCCTGTTTGATGAGCAGCGGTAACTCGTTCCAGAGTCTTGGGCCTGCTACAGAGAACGCCCTGTCACCCCTGCGCTTAAGGCGAGTTTCTGGAACTATTAAGAGTACCTGATCCTCTGACCTCAAAGCACGTGGAGGGACATATGGGTGTATCAGATCCGAGAGATAGGCGGGGGCGAGACTGTTCAGCGATTTGTAGACATACATGAGAATTTTGAATTGGATTCGAAGATGAACCGGTAGCCAAGGCCAAGGCCACTGTTGACCGCCCCCTTGCTCCACCATTGCACCTGGTGGTGGATAAAATAGCTCCTTCCACTCACCAGGATTTATCACTCTGCACTGCCTCTGACAAGCAAAAAAACCAAACAAAAAAAACATCCTCTGTTCTTCTCCACAGTGTAATTCCTGCCCACTTGAATATCTTGCACCAAAAACATTAAGGTTTTCTTACATTCTCTGTTCAATTCCAGTCCAGAAAAACACTCATCTAAAAAATTACAAACATTCACTATTCAAATCCCTCTGCAGCAGGCATAGGCGTCCCCTATGCTTGGTTGTGACATCAATTCAAATTTATACAGGCATAATTTATTTAGAACACTGCTTACCGTAGTTTTCTTTTAAATGACAAAATAAAAGATAGTGATCTGACAGAAAATGTGGCAATACAGTAAATAAGGACATTTGTTGTTGGCAAAATTTTAGTTAGTGCTTCAAATTGAGCAGTTAAAAAAAAAAAGATATATTATTTAACCTTTATTTTAACCAGGATAAAAACCCATTGAGATTAAAAGCCTCTTTTTCAAGGGAGTCCTGGCCAAGAGGCAGCAACAAATGCAACACAAAAAATTATTACAAAATTGTTTAAAGTGCGACTAAACACAGGCTGAGAAAGTACCTCTTCCCCCTGAAGCAGTTTGAAAATCTCCCTGAAAATGGGCGTGTCGAGAGACAAGGAGGGGTGGAGGTAGAGTTGTGCTTTTGTTCACGCCTCCACCTGCAACAACCTAAAACAAATTAAACCTCTAGCCAACAACATACACCAAGCAACAACAAAGTATAAACATGTAGATGTATTTATCTATTCCACCCATTCCATCCAAAACCAAAGGCTTACAAAAATGGATAAAAAATGAAAAGTAAAACCGTTTGTCAGGAGTGAAATGTGGCACTTCCATATAAGGTATGAATGCTGCAGGACCTTCTCATCTCTGCAGGGGATTGGCTCTGCTTGAACCACCTTTGTGATGTCAGAGTGAGAAAACGTGTCACAGTGAGAATCCTAGACCAATAAGAAAATTAAGCTGCAATACCTATGTTCAACCCATAGATGTTGCCATAAACACGTTTTTAGACCGGGGTTTAGTTCCTCTTTAAGTATGTTTTTAATATTTTTCTACTTTATTTAACAACAAACTATCTTGTTGAACTTTAAGCTGCTCACAATGTCCCAGCATGCTGTCCTGTTGGTGCCCGTTTTTTTAATGTTATTATATGTGACATGAATAATTATAGGTTATTTATCTTTATTACAGCAGAGCTTAACGAGTTTTCACCCCATTAATGGATCAGACTATTACGAAGAGGGTGTGTGGTGTTTTCACTATGTTTGAGCAGACTGTGCAATGATCTCCATTGTTCCCAGCAGAAGTCTAGATTGTATGGTGGTAGTTATTTGTTACTTTTTCAGACTTTGATTCTGCCTTATCAAAGTAAAATAAACATCCTAGTGCAGTTGCCACTATTCCTTTTTAGAAAGTTATTCAGGCCACATAAAAGCAGCTCAGCGCCATGTAGGTGTGTAGTCACATGGATGAAGATGTCATTATTGAATCAGCAGGGTGAAGCGGGGAGTGCTTTACACCGCCCACTTCACACACACATGCATCAGTTTGGTTTTCTGGCCACCTTAGTTGTTATTTCAGAGGCACATTAGCAGTGGATCAAATTTAAATTCCCTGTGTTTCCACGCTTTACACAGAAAAGGACAAAGGTGCTTAGGTTTATTTCATTACACCAATAACATTATTTCTTCTCCTCAAACAAATAGAAATGCAACAACTTCCTGTAAAACATTAGGGAGCGGAGCTTCTCTAGGACATGGAGAGAAGCTCTCTGATGCTAAACTTAAAGCTACTTCTTCTGAAAACTGTATCTCAGTTATCTTGTTCACCTTCAAAATGTGTCTGCTCCTACAACATGCCACAAAACTGTCCTCCTGATTATTCCTGTAGTTGACAGGGCTGTGACTGGAATGAAAGAGAAAATGTTATTGCAGTCCTTTGCTGTTCTCATGACTAATCTGGTTTCAGCTGTCCAAATTCTGGTTTGTTTGTCAGGCAGTTAATACCATACCAGCTTTATTTATAGAGCACTTTAATAATAATAATAATAATAATGTCACATTTTTGTCATCTGTGTATGTTTCCATACAAGACGAAATTTGACTCTGCATTTAACCCAATCACCACCAGGTGGGGCAGTGGACAGCTATAGAAAGCACGCCGGGGAGCAATTGGGATGAGATGTGCTGCTCAAACACACCACAAGTTATGCCGTGACTGGGGTTCGAACCTGGGTCCTTCGGGTCCCAAGTTGGTTCCCCTGCCACTACACCATCTTGGCCCCAAAAAAACACCCACAGGACCAAAGTGCTGTACACACAACAAAACAATCATACAGTCAGGTAATAAAAATGATTAAAATGATTAAAAGTCACATAATAAAAGTTGAGAAATCATACAATTAGATCAAAAAAGGCGTTCAATACAGGATCAACTGGACTTTATTTGTTGCAGAAAACGTTTCGACTTCTGTCCAGAAGTCTTTTTCAATTCTGAATGGAAGCTGTGAGAACGAGAAGTTTTATACAGGCTTACAAGTCACGCACCAACATATGAAATTGGAAACTGAGATAACACCACAAATTAACTAAAATGCCCATTCTAT
This sequence comes from Garcialebias charrua, assembly GCA_038048925.1. Classification (NCBI taxonomy): domain Eukaryota; kingdom Metazoa; phylum Chordata; class Actinopteri; order Cyprinodontiformes; family Rivulidae; genus Garcialebias; species Garcialebias charrua. Next base: position 43,465 of record JBBPBX010008268.1, on the reverse strand, counting down.
TTAAATTGACAAAACGACACATCCCAGCTTAAACAAAAGGGGGTTTGTAACACATACATGTAAATTGAAAGATCACACCTAACAGTAGGAGGTTCCCTTGAAGTCTCTGTTAGAAGACACAAAACTGTATGTAAATTGACAAACAACACCTCCCAAACAACAAAAGAGGCTGCTCAGAGAACTTTGTTAGTCTAATTTACAGACAAAGCATCCCTGCTCCCATCTGGTGTAAAACGTTTCGGAATCAAATCCAAAACTGAGTTATAAGTCTTAGACAGTTGAAATCTCAGACCTCCTCCTCTGTTAAGAGAAGGTTTTTCTCTCTTAACATACACAGCTTCCTTTACACCCCTTTCAAACCATCTGTGTTCTCGGTCCAAAATTTGAACATTCTGGTCCTCAAAGGAGTGTCCCTTGTCCGTGAGGTGGAGGTGAACGGCTGAATTTTGTCCAGAGGAGGTTGCTCTCCTATGTTGAGACATTCTTTTGTGGATAGGTTGTTTCGTTTCTCCGATGTAACGGTCTGAGCAGACTTCGCTGCACTGGACTGCATAAACCACCCCACTCTGTTTGTGTGTGGGGGTTCTGTCCTTCGGATGCACCAGCCTCTGTCTGAGAGTCCGGCTGGGTTTGAAGTGTACTGGGATGTTGTGTTTGTTGAAAATCCTTCTGAAATTCTCTGAGACTCCAGCAACATAAGGAATGACAATGTTTTTCCGTCTGTTAGACTTTTTCTGTTCATTATTGTGTTTAACAGATTTCCTTGCTGACTTGACAAACGCCCAGTTGGGATATCCGCATGTTTGCAGAGATGTTTTGATGTGTTTCTGTTCCTTTTCCTTCCCTTCTGTCCTTGTGGGGATGTGTTCTGCCCGATGCTGTAAAGTTCTGATGACAGAAAGTTTGTGCTCCAGTGGATGGTGAGAGTCGAACAGGAGATATTGGTCTGTGTGGGTTGGTTTTCTGTAAACTTCAATATTGAGACTGTCATCTCCCTCCATATGCACCAAACAGTCCAAAAAAGGCAGCTTATTGTCGTTAGCATCCTCTCTGGTGAACTTGATGTTGTTATCAACAGAGTTAATGTGTCTGGTGAACGCTTCCACCTCCCTGGCTTGGATTTTGACACAGGTATCATCCGGTGTCTGTCTCATCCACTGGAGCACAAACTTTCTGTCATCAGAACTTTACAGCATCGGGCAGAACACATCCCCACAAGGACAGAAGGGAAGGAAAAGGAACAGAAACACATCAAAACATCTCTGCAAACATGCGGATATCCCAACTGGGCGTTTGTCAAGTCAGCAAGGAAATCTGTTAAACACAATAATGAACAGAAAAAGTCTAACAGACGGAAAAACATTGTCATTCCTTATGTTGCTGGAGTCTCAGAGAATTTCAGAAGGATTTTCAACAAACACAACATCCCAGTACACTTCAAACCCAGCCGGACTCTCAGACAGAGGCTGGTGCATCCGAAGGACAGAACCCCCACACACAAACAGAGTGGGGTGGTTTATGCAGTCCAGTGCAGCGAAGTCTGCTCAGACCGTTACATCGGAGAAACGAAACAACCTATCCACAAAAGAATGTCTCAACATAGGAGAGCAACCTCCTCTGGACAAAATTCAGCCGTTCACCTCCACCTCACGGACAAGGGACACTCCTTTGAGGACCAGAATGTTCAAATTTTGGACCGAGAACACAGATGGTTTGAAAGGGGTGTAAAGGAAGCTGTGTATGTTAAGAGAGAAAAACCTTCTCTTAACAGAGGAGGAGGTCTGAGATTTCAACTGTCTAAGACTTATAACTCAGTTTTGGATTTGATTCCGAAACGTTTTACACCAGATGGGAGCAGGGATGCTTTGTCTGTAAATTAGACTAACAAAGTTCTCTGAGCAGCCTCTTTTGTTGTTTGGGAGGTGTTGTTTGTCAATTTACATACAGTTTTGTGTCTTCTAACAGAGACTTCAAGGGAACCTCCTACTGTTAGGTGTGATCTTTCAATTTACATGTATGTGTTACAAACCCCCTTTTGTTTAAGCTGGGATGTGTCGTTTTGTCAATTTAAATAGAATGGGCATTTTAGTTAATTTGTGGTGTTATCTCAGTTTCCAATTTCATATGTTGGTGCGTGACTTGTAAGCCTGTATAAAACTTCTCGTTCTCACAGCTTCCATTCAGAATTGAAAAAGACTTCTGGACAGAAGTCGAAACGTTTTCTGCAACAAATAAAGTCCAGTTGATCCTGTATTGAACGCCTTTTTTGATTTCATCATGTCCTGGACGACTGAGAATCTTCACCAGCACATACAATTAGATAATACAAGCAATTAAAATAATTAAGTCAACATATCAGATGGTGTCAAAAGTTAATGATAAAAGTTAATGATAAAAGTGATTATAGAGAAATCCACCAGTCTTTCCTTGAGCTTCTCACATTGTAGTGTTGGCTGAATTATGGTTAAAGTACTGCAAAAGTCAAACAACAAAACCACACAGTGCTACCAGCTTTGTCCAAATGACAATGGTAAAGCAAGGACATTATAGTACATTTTTAGTACGCCAGTTACTAAGTTGGAAAAACCGCTGATGTGGGTCTTGAAAGGCACCAACTTGACAACTTACCGTACTGGTAGTTTAGTCAATAAGAGACTCCAGTATTATGTTGTGGAATGTTGAAGTACCGGTAACTGATCTATAGTTTTTTTTTTGTGCACCTATTTGATATTTTTTTTCTTCCATGTCCTTATCAAAAATAGGACGTCTTTCTCAGAAATGAACATTTTTGATGTCAGGGAAAGTTTAGGTGTACAGTATTTTCTGGTGTATAGGTCGCACCTGTGTATAGGTCGCATTGTCCAATTAAATGCTTTGTATGTTGGAATTAATCAATCTTCCATCTCCCGTTTACAGCTTGTACAGAACTCTGCCGTCCGCCTTTTGACCAACACATGAAAATATGAACACATCACTCTTGTCCTGTCCTCTTTACACTGGCTCCCGGTTCAGTTCAGGATACAGTTCAAGCTGCTGCTGTTTGTTTTCAAAGCTCTGAATGGACTCGCACCTCTGTACATCTCAGAACTTTTGAAAGTCCATCAGCCCGGCAGAGCTTTACGCTCTGCCAGTCAACACCTGCTGGAGGTGCCTCGCTCAAGGTACAAACAATGGGGAGACCGGTCATTTTCTGTTGCCGGCCCAAAAGCCTGGAACAGCCTCCCCCTTGAGCTGCGTGCCACCTCTGATCTGACTCTGTTCAAAACCAGACTGAAGACCCACTTGTTCAAAAAAGCTTTCAGTGTGTAACTTTTATTACTTTGGTATTTTAGTATGTAGCTTTTTTATTTCCATTGCCTCCTTTTATTGCTGTTACTTTTATTCTATTTTCACTGATTTATTGTACCGTTTTTTATATTTTCTGTCCTGTTAAGCACCTTGGTCAATGCAAGGCATTGTAGGAAGGTGCTATACAAATAAAGTTTATGATTATATTATTATAATTATCACCAATAGATTGGAAAAATCCCTAGATAGGTCGCACTGGTGTATAGGTCGCACCTACGTTTAGCTCTGCTGCAAATGTCTGCCACAGGAGCGCACAGCAAGGCTTTTAAGAAGATTAACACTTAAAAACAATTACTATTGTTTGATAAAAATTATAGCAAATATATGTCTGAGCTGAACTTTTCCTTAATAAATGAACGTAATTGTGAAATGAGCTGGATTTAAAAATTTGTTTAACCGAAAGTGATAACAAGCCATATATAGGTCACACCTAGGTCGCAGGCCTTGAAAAAACCATAAAAAGGTGCGACCTATACACCGGAAAATACGGAAAGTCACAGATTTCTGCTCCATGCAGGTTTTCACTACCCTGAGGCTGACATCAAGTGGACCTGAAGCCTGGTTTCAACTCAGTTTTTGCAGCTGCCACATTCCTTACTGAAGATAGATTGTCAGGTGTGGGACAGACGGAAAAAGAGACTTCAGTGTTTAAATATTGGGGGAGGCATTAATTAGGTTGTGCTAAGGTTTATCATGACTAAGTGCAAAGTGAGGCTGCAGAAATGTGGTGGGAAACTGGATTCAGTAAGGATGTGTTCTGTTCTGGACTGGACTGGATGGGGGGAGGTGAAGAAAATGCTGTCTTAAAAAAAAAAAAAGTCCAGCTCATTTACACTGTCTGGTGTTCAATATTGAGGAATACCACTCCATGCTATTCTTGTGGGATTTGTATTTTCCACACAGTTTAGGTAGTCTTTCACACACCCTTCATACTTAAGTTAGTACCTCAGTGAGGGAAAAAAACAAAATCTGGCAAAAATGTGTGCAAGATGATACAAAAAATGCAAAACACTTCCTGAGCGGATGCATCATATTTTACTGAATACAGTACTTGGTGCAAAACACTTAAAAGGGTTACTTAAAGCTCCACTGACATCATCTTTTAACTTTCCATAAAATGGCACAACATATATATATATTAAGATTGACCTCTGATCGTTTTTGCTAAAACAATGTTAAATTAATTAAAATTCCTCTCAAAAACAGTTTAAAATTAGCGCCTTTTTTTTCACATGATAAATACGGTTTTTCCCGTCGCGCGATTATGACGTCACACACAGAATCGCCTCAACTGCGCACCTTGTTTACAATGGAGAAGATACAAACGCGATCCGTCCAATTTAGCCATTTAAAACTTTATATTTTAGCGGTTTGTCTTCAGAGAAGCCAAAGTTATTTCCAGTAAACAGCAGGTTATAATTTTTTTTCAGCTCCTGCTGGTTTTTGGAGACTTTTCACTTCAGGAAGTGAGCAGCTCTGTGATGACTTACAGCAGCTGATAGTTGAGAGGCAGAAGGAATTCCACAACATCTAAATCGTTTCCACAGCACTGAAATGGTAATATATTAGTTAATGTTTCTAATAATTATTCAACATTAATTTATAGTTTAAAAAATTAGTCCCTTTTAAAATATCTGTTAAATATTTTATTTTTTTATTTTATTTTGTTTGTGTTTTCAGGTTTCCAGGTCTCCAGTCCATCACCTGAGGCTCTTCCTGTTGAACCACTAGTACAACCCAGACTTTCACATCACAGCAGGTAAGATTGCATCAACAAAAAGAATAGTACTCAACAATATTCTTTGATGTAAATCTGTTGATTTTCTGTGGTTCTGATGAGGGAAGTGACAAAGTGGATGCAGCATTCAGCCCATAATGGACCCAGATGTCCTCTGCGTCCAGACCTACAACACCTGGACATCCAGGACCATTTGAAACAAGCTCTGGTCCAGAGGAGACAGTAGCGGTTCTGGTTGGTGTTCACATCTGGCTTCTTCTTTGTCTGATAAAGCTTTAAGCAGCATCTGGAGATGATCTGTCAGAAGTGTTCCCGAACCCAGAACAGAACCAGACCTGGTTTTAATGCAGTGGACCGTCCGACGTTGGCTTTCAGCCTCGACCTCTGAACCCTCCATGAGTTTTCTAATTTGTTGATGATATGAACTGGACATGATGGGATATTTAAAGTTGTCCTAATTTTCTGTTGAGTAATACTATTCTGAAATTGTTCTACTGTTTTTAGTAACTGAACCCCTGCCCATCTTTACCGTATTTTCCAGGTGAAAAGTCGCACCGCCCTATTTGTCGCAAAGTCCAATTATGTCCAGTAAAGTGGAAAAATCCATAAACGTGTTGCACCTCCGTATACGTCGCATCTTTTATGCATCACCGCTGACGCGGCGCCTATGTTAGGCGTCACCGCCCTGCTGCATATGGTGGCAACAGGAGCGTGCACGGAAGGACTTTATAAGATTAACACGGTAAAAACAATTATTTGTTTGCTGAAAATTATAGCAAAGATGTGTCTGAGCATAACCTTTCCTTAATAAATTCACGAAATGGTCAAATCTGCTGGATTAAAAAAAGTAGATTCGCCATGTGCACGCGCACTGGTGGGACCGATGCATTTCTTTAAAATTTAGCAAAATAAACGCTTAAAAAATATATTTTTTAACTGACATTATAGCAAAAGTGTTCCTGAGCTTAACCTTTCCTTAATAAATTCATGTAATGGTCAAATCTGCTGGATTTAAATTGTTTCACTTTGACATCATCCAAACGCTTGCGAAAATAAATTATAAATAAATCGAATTTTAGCTCAAACAACTCCTAAAGCTAATACGTTGTAAATATCCATCCAGTGATTACTTTCTGTAAGTTTCATCAAAATCTGTTGTGTGGTTCTTGAGCTATTTTGCTAACAATCACTTGCTCAGACCTACCTCCAGAGTTCAGGAGGCCGGGCTGTGACAGAGTGAGTCCGAGCAGAGGAGGCTTTTTTCAGACACATGAGCTGGGAACGGTCGGTGGACCCTAGCAGCCAAAAGTGGTACTGCTCTATTTTTCTTCGTCAGAATGAATGGAAACTGTCATATCTCAGCCAAAAATTGGTCTAAAAATATGGGAAAAAAAATCCATAGATATGTCGCTTCGCCCCATAAGTCGCAGGACATGAAAATTAGTTAAAAAAAACTGCGACTTATAGGCCGGAAAATATGGTACTTGTCCAAAAGTCAGCCTCTCCAACATTTTCTTTGTACAGTATACACAGTGTTTTTACTGACCTGCTGACAATTAGTCTAATGTTTGTTGCAAAATGTTTTTGGTGATTTTTTTTTTAAATTCACACCACTTACTTTTACAGCATTCAGACCGTTTCACAATTGAGGGTATAGCTGCATAACTATTGAAATATCTTTTTCTTTTTTTTAATAGCAGGTTTTTTTTTTGGTACTTTTTAAACATGTTTGCATCATTAGAATTTGTGTGCTGTAATGTTTTCTCTGGTGTCTTTTAAGTTTATGCAGGTACAATAAATTTGTATGCATAAAACGACAATAAAGAACTCCACCTGGCAGGTGTGAAATAAAGGAGAAATGGAAACGTAATACAAGATGAGATTTACGACGCCTCAAGCTGGAATCACAAATGTGCTGGAAATCTTTTCCAAGGATTTTGCGTCTTCAGACGCCGACGTGAATTGAATGAAAAGCATTTTGGTTGCATGCGTGCTACAAGTCGTCCTCCTGTTTCCCTTTAATGCCTTTCAAAGGGCTGTAACTCTGCTGATGCAGAACTTAAAAGGGACCGGTTCATTGTAACTGATTCATAGCTAACCTTGAATAATGCATTAAAAGCTCTGCAACCTGGCTGTTGTTCATGTCAAGAGAAAATATGCATAAAGCAGCGGGGCATCTGGAGACAGGAACAGGCCTGGAAATTTGTCTACAGCACGAATGTCACGGCTCCTCACAGGATCATCCTAAATCTGAGAGTTGTATTCGTCATGATGCGAGCAAGAGAAACATTTGCTGCGCTCAGCTGTGAGAAGCGCCGAGCGGGGTTCGGATCTGTGAGGGAACAATTCTAATCGTGCCCCTTTTCCTCCAATGCAAATGTCAAACTGTCATTCCCCAAGTGAAGCAGATGGATGAGCAGGATGTGCGGCGCTGCCACCCACTAACACACACACACACCAACACACACCAACACACACCAACACACACCGGTGGTGGTGTTGGTGGCGAATCGTTGCTCAACCAGTTTGGGTCTGTTTTCTGTCAAACACTGGAAAAATGAACCATTTATGAACGTTTCCTGATGTGACAGCTAGCAACCAGATCCTTAAAGTGTCTGTGACATCATCTTCCTTCTTTGCATAAAATGTTACAAGATATATATCTTGTATCATTCAACTATGTTCGTTTTTGCAAACAAAATGATAAATTAATGAAGATTCCTTTCAAACTGAGTTTAAAATTAAAAACCGTGTTTCTTCACGGGACGTCCGACTACACACGAATTGCATCTGTGACGAAGGAGGATGAACCTCAATCTGCGTGTGCCATGATAACGCATATTCATTCTCTGCCAGATCGCCTTTTTTTTTGTATAATGCCGTTACGTGTGTCGCATTTGGGTGTTCTAATATCATCAGTGAACAAGTGAGCCTTTTCACTTTCCCAAAAGATGAAATACTTCGTCAAGAATGGAATAAATAAAGCTGCCCCCCCCTCGGAGCTCCCTCGCTTCCTGAAAAGGTAAGACTCAAATAAATACGGGTGCAGACCTAAATTAGAACCTGCTGTTTCTTGTTCATCTAACTTTCTGCTTCCCAAACTGAAGACAAATCGCTCAAATCTTCACTTAGATTGCTAATTTCGTCGTTTTATTTCTTGTCCGCCATGAATATTTAATAGGGGCGTTCTAAAGACGTTCATCCTCCTACGTCACAGATGGTGCATTCGCGTGTAATCGGATTCCCCATGGCGCAAAGTGTAAAATCACTTTTAAAGCAAAATTAAATTGATTTATCATTTTGTTTGCAAAAACGAACATATTTAAATGATAAAAAATATAAATATTGAGCGATTTTATGAATAGTAAAAAAATCCTGTCAGTGACACTTTAACCCTTACCGTTTGTTCCTGTTGAGAAGAATCAGAGCAACAGCAACAGGAGGAAAAACACACTTCCCTTGTCTTCGTCTGTTACCCATGTTACAGCCGGGACAAATGTTGGACAACACGTCTGACTCAGTGTCATCGCTGCTGCGTCGTGTTTACAGGTTTACAGCTTCTCTGCTCAGGCCGGGGCTGATATTTACTGTGACTGGATTCATGAAACCTCCGCTGCTCACTGAGCTTCAGACAGGTCGAGAAGAAGACGAGAAGATATGAACAAAAGCAGAAAAAAAAGTGAAGCTACTA
>JBBPBX010008268.1:19840-33238 GCA_038048925.1 Garcialebias charrua | reverse complement strand
TGCCATTTTATGGAAAGTTAAAAGATGATGTCAGTGGAGCTTTAACCAGCCAATAAAAACAGAGCTTGAATTTGAATTTCAGCAGAGCAAGGTGGAGCAGAGCCATATATGGCTCTGAAGGGGAGGGATCAGAATGCTTTGCCTGTTGAAAATATTTCTAAGTTCTGCACTCTACAGAAAGTTACACATAGCACCTTTAAACTCAGCAGTGTTGGATAATTAGTTTATGAGGTTTCTGCCTAACAGGTTTTTGATACATTTTGTTATTATCGTCTGACTTAAATCTACATATTTAGGTTTGATTCATTTACACTTTTGTATAAAAAAGCTGCTGGTGTTCCACAGTGGGATCTGTTTTTGTAGGTTTAAAGATTCTGTCATCAAAAACACACGGAAACTGTGCGGCATTGTTGAAGTCCCGTTGATTCTGCTAGACATGTCTTTTTACTCCCTCAGCGATTAAAACGTGCTTCTCTTCCCTTTTGTCTTTTTCTGCCTGAAACTTCATGGTGCCTGCTCAGAGAAATCGCTTACCAATAACTTTTACGTGTTGGCACATGCAATCAATCAACAAACATGGCAGCATTAATGTACATCAGTCATTTGGTGGTATTATTTTTCTCATATGATTCGTTTTCACAGTTCCAACTGGTTTCCTCAGTTGACTTTTTGTTTTTTCTTTTCTCTCTACATAAAAAAATCTCTCTTTTGATGTTCGGTAATTGCACTGTAAGCTCATCAAGGCAATTTGCTAATTTACTGCACAATATAAGTGAGCTTGTGTAAACTACACATCTACTTGCGCTGTATTGAGGCAGATGGTTTTATTTGTATGTAGTCATTAAACCACACATTCTCCTCACTGATCATTTATTTAAATTTGCATTGAAATGTGTTTGACCTTGAGATGTTGCGCGCGCTGCCTCCTCTTTGTTGCTTCACACCTTTAATTGGCTAATTATTTTGTGTTTTGTGCTCAGTCCGCTTCATTATATTTTGTGTGTTTTTGCTGTTTGTGTGTGTTTTTGGTGAGGGTTGATTAGGTGAGAGATTTGTAGGTGTTGGTTTTTGTTTTTGCTCTAATTTTGTTTTAAATGTGTTTAAATCATCTTGAAATTTGTTCCTGAACCACATAAACACGGCCTATGCTGTTGCTTACCTTCTGGGGCAACTGCGTAGAAGTGAAGCAGTGTTTACTATGATCCACTGAGACTAAGATTAATAATGAATAACCTTTAATAACAATAATCTGGAGTGAGGTCTTGAGAGCATTCATATCAGAAGATCCATTGTTCTGATACTGATGGAGTGTAAAGGTTAAGGAAATCAGAATGTGAGGATGAACACAGAAATACCGTGATTTGTAGGTCAGAAAGAGAGTTTTGTAATGGATCAGAAACAAGTGAAGCTAAATGAGAATTGGAGTAATGTTTTGCCAAGGTTTGGTGCAGGCGAGGATCCTGGCAGCACAATTTTGGATAAATTAGTCTATCAAGAGCTTTACTTGGCATCCCAAACACTTCATTGCGGTAGCCCAAACAGGAGGTGGTGAAGGCATGGATAAGGTTTCCTGCCAGAGTCTGGGAGTGTTTGTTGAGATGGTTTTAGTTGGGAAAATAAAACAGATTTTGTTACAGATTTCATATTTGATTCAAATAAGATAGTGGAGTCCAGGATTATGCCAAGATTCCAAAACTCAGAGGATGGCAGGTGGAATATCCAACTCTACCCAGAAGGATTGCTTCAACCTTCTCGAGTAGCCTCTGGAGCAACAGCCAGGAGCTCAATTTTGATGAAGACGGGTGTAGTTGACGAAGTGGTGCAGATATAGATTTGTGTATCGTCAGCATATAAGAGGAATTTGAGTTCATGGCAGGAAAGGATGTGATCAAGGGAGTTCATGTAAATGATCAAGAGGTCCGAGAAGAGAGCCTTGATGTACTCCTTGAATATTCTGAGCTGCAGGGGATTGAGAGTTGGTAATATTTGCAAACTGCTTCCAACCGGACAGGACTGGAACCAGGAGCAAACTGTACTGAGAATGAGAATTGATCTTTCAGAAAAGAGTCTCAGTGGAGAACTTAAATCCACTGATCTCACCACAAACACAGGACATGCTAACTGAAAACACAAACCGAACCTGGGAATATATTTGTGAAGTTAAACAATAAAGTTTACTTGTTGGTCTGTGTTAACATGCACTTTGTGATGCTTTAAGAATGCACAGAGGAAGAAAAGCTTTTTAATCAAAACTTTGACAAATGTCATTGCAACCAGCATCTACAGCTCGTCTATAGCCGATGGATGAACATGTGTGTTTTTCTATATCGAGTGTTGTATGTGCAGCCTCTTATCCTTGAAGTTAAACATTTCAGCTTCCCTTTGGTAACATAGATGTATGCGTTTTAAAAGCAGAGAGACTGCTTTTTGTATTAAAGATCATACTAGGTCCTCTTTTTGATTTTGTTCAGGTAGTTATTGTGCAACATTGGACTGAGAAATATAAAAACAGTTACGAGGGCAAACCTCTTCAATACATGAGACATTTATTTATGACGGTAATTAAATATTATTTAATCCATTTTGGCCTTTCATAATATCTGGTTATTAAAACAAATCCCTTCAAAAAATTGTTTACACACGTCAGTTTTCTGCAACAAATTACATTTTAATTTGACATCTCGGTTTTTCAGCCAACCTTGAAAGGTTGAGGTCTTCCTCGTCGGGAACACTGGCCTGCAGTGATGAGCTATGCAGCCTCTTACAGCTTAATGCCAGAGAACTGCCGCGTCGCAATAACTGTTTGTCATTTTGCTCAGCCAACCACCTGGGCACAAACCATGACCTCAGCGAGGACTTCTGTGAGCTGCTGACACTGACAGGTGCATTTTTGTTGAACAAGGACGCGCATGAACAACATTTGGGTTTGGTTTGCGCAACATAACCGTTTGAAGCAGATGGACGTTGCCCTCTTGGGTATCTGTGATGAAAGCCTTTGTAATGGCTGTGACTTGTTGGGATGAAGTGCTCTTTGTCAGTAGATACATGTCAATATATCAGAACAATATTCATGTTCATCATTATATGTCTACATCCTGGAAAGGTCAAAAGTCCATCACTGGACCACTTATAGAGACAAACAATTAATGACACGCTGACTCACACCTAGGGACAATGTAGAGTTACCAATCAGCCTAACAAGCATGTTTTTGTATGTAGGAGGAAATCAGAGTACACGAAGAAAACCCACGCATGCACGGAGAGAACATGCAAACTCCACCCTGAAAGGCCAAAAATGGATCCCGCAACCTTCTTGCTGGCCAGCGACCGCTCTACCAACTGTGCCCCCGCCTACTTTTTAGTCTAAATGTATTGGACTCAGAAATATTTCTTCTATAAAATGCTCAAGAAAAAGTTTTCTTCCATGTCCGCTAGTTTTTCTTTGCTTGTTAATCTGATCACGGCGTTCCCCAGAGTTTTATTACAGGTTTTTCACTCTACAGGCAAAAATTCATCATCAAGTTTTAGGAGCCTTTTAATAGACTGGTCCACACTCAGACCAAGCATCTTCATCTTGTTTACTGCCTGTGCTTTACAGGATCCTGCAAACAAGACCATCTGCTTGTGTGTCAAGAAGTGAGAACATTAACTGGCTTTTATTTCAAACTAACCAGAAGTTTCCAGGAGAAAGTAATCACAGCTTTAAGGCTCCTCAGACAGCTGACGTTCTATTTTGGTCTCTAATTAGAATAAAGTTGAACTGATGTTACTACATGTAAGAAGAATTTAGTATTTGAGATGCAACTGTAAATTTAGGAAATCACGTTGGAGGAGGCAGCAATTAAATTGCCACTGTGGACAATGACATTAGCAACTTATAATGGAGCTCCTGTGATAAGAAGCAGAGCGACTGGACTGAGCAAACAACAACAAATAAGAAAACATTAATCAGATATAAACTGAATCAATTCTCAACAAAAAAACTGACAGATTTTCTTTCTTCTTTCTTTCATTATTTTTTTCCCCATTTTGACCTGTTTTTATTCTTTGGTTTAAAATACTATATTAATTATCACAGGCACTGAAATGTGGAGCTGTCACGTTTAATTAAAAGTTAGGTTTATTTTTCCTCCAAGCAGACAGCAGACCACATTTTTTTCTTCCCCAAATTTAGATGTACTAAAAGTAATTGAAGTAAACTGAATGACAGATGGTAGACAACAAGATTCTATTTTCAGGAAGGAATGCTTTATTCTTCTGTCAGCAAAAGTCATGGCTGTGGAAAAAAGATTTGATGCTAATTTAAAGCACTTTTGCTCAAAGTAAATGTTTTTTCTTCTCATAAGTCTTTCTTCTACTTTCATTTGACTTTATACCCTGATGAATGCTCAGTAATCCAGGTAGATGAATCTAACAAGGTCGAGTCAGGTCCTCTGGATTGGTTTTTCTTAACCTTGTCAAGTTCAACTTTAAGTTTCATTATTGTAATAAGAAGGGATGCACATTGGTCCAATACTGTGTGCATGTACTCAAACTTATACAATAGTTTGTTTATCGCGGGTGCTAGGGACCAGCACTTACTTACTTACTTACAGCGTGTCCCCGCTCAGAGGTCCTCATCGACCAGTTGAAAGGGATTTAAAAAAAAAAAAAGTCTTCATAAGCTCCCAATGGATCACTGGATCATCGGCCACACATGTTCCGCTCTGGGGTCGTTGTTTGCCAGTTGAAACAGATTAAAAAAGTCCCATTAAAATCCTGATGGATCACCGGATCATCGACCGTGCGCATCCTGTTCAGGGCTCGTCGTTGGCCAGTTGAAACAGATTTAAAAAGTCCCATTAAAATCCCGATGGATCACCGGATCATTGGCCGCGCGCGTCCTAGGGCTCGTTGTGGGCAGGTTGAAACAGATGAAAAAGTCCCATTAAAATCCCGATGGATCACCGGATCATCGGCCGCGCGAGTCCTGTTCAGGGCTCGTCGTTGGCCAGTTGAAACAGATTTAAAAAGTCCCATTAAAATCCTGATGGATCACTGGATCATCGGCCGCGCGAGTCCTGTTCAGGGCTCGTCGCTGGCCAGTTGAAACAGATGAAAAAAGTCCCATTAAAATCCTGATGGATCACCGGATCATCGGCCGCGTGCGTCCTAGGGCTCGTCGTGGGCCGGTTGAAACAGATGAAAAAAGTCCCATTAAAATCCTGATGGATCACTGGATCGTCGGCCGCGTGCGTCCTAGGGCTCGTCGTGGGCCGGTTGAAACAGATGAAAAAAGTCCCATTAAAATCCAGATGGATCACCGGATCATCGGCCGCGTGCGTCCTAGGGCTCGTCGTGGGCCGGTTGAAACAGATGAAAAAAGTCCCATTAAAATCCAGATGGATCACCGGATCATCGGCCGCGTGCGTCCTAGGGCTCGTCGTGGGCCGGTTGAAACAGATGAAAAAAGTCCCATTAAAATCCCGATGGATCACCGGATCATCGGCCGCGCGCGTCCTTCTCAGGGCTCGTCGTGGGCCGGTTGAAACATATTAAAAAGTCCTGATGGGCTCCAGATGGTGCGACGGAACTTCGGCCATGCACGTTTGCTCGGAGGTCCATGTGTGTGGGCTACCAGCTCTCAAGATTCACCGATGGGTCTGAAAGTATTGTTCTGCACTGATCACATCAAAATGTTATTATATCTGTTTTTTTGTTTGTTTGTTTTTGTTTTTTCAGCAGAAGGTAATGGGGCTTTTGGGCGGGGCTCTGTTGCCTTCTAGGAAATGTGGTTGTATGAGCGGGAATACAGTGGAGGCGTACAGAGAGAACGATACAAGATGACAGCACCTGTCCAAAATATGTAACTTTTTTGTTAACTTTTTACTGTACAGTACTGTATCCAGTACCGTTCAAATCATGTGAGTAATATTAATTGTTATTATTTATTTATTAGTTTATTTTGCTCAGTACTGTATTATATACTATAGACTACGTTTGCAAACTGCAATAGAGCGAGTCTGCGAAAGTCAAACTGCGAAGTAGCGAGAGACTACTTTACTCTCAAACGTTTCTTGAGAGGTAACCTTGATAAAACTTCAATTGTTGTTGGTAATGCACCATATTGCATTATCAACCACTTTGCTAATCTTCGGTAAATATAATCACAAGAAGCCATGTGGAGGTATTTTTGTTGACAAGAGTAAAGAAATCTGCAAATTACATTTATCAAAGATGTCAAGGGGAAGGATGAAATGTAGCCCTTTCAACACAAGCACTTTGATTTCAAAAATTGAAGAAAAAAAAAAAACTACACAAAGTTTAAAAGCAGCACGAAACAGCTGCAGTCTCTTACTTAATGGAAAAGGTCCTTGAGGTAAACAGATGCAAGCATGAGCTTTCTGACAAGTTCACTGCTCATCAATTTGTGCTTTAGGAACAAAACTATTGATGTCTGAATTGGATGGATGAAGAAATGGATGGAGGCTGGGCGCAGAGTGCATTCAGTTCCTTTTTAAATGCTCATAAGTGATTAACAGAAGTACACAGCACTGAGAAAATAAACCATATTCTCGGGCACAATGATGATAAGAGCTTGTGATTACAGACGGGTTATGCTTCTAACTAATTGTTATTTTTTCTGTCGACTCTGTGGTTGATCTTGGGGTCAGTCATGAAAATTGCTCAGGAGTTATTTCTTCTCAGCCACATGTCTGGGACAGAGTAGCTTTGACCTTTTCATGCCATGTGCTCAAACAAACTCTCTGTTAGAACATGTAAATGCACAGCGTTATACACTCTACCTTTTTGGCTGGTTGAATTTGATGGACCTAAATGATTTGCAGTACAAATTTACACCTACTTTTAACCTAATTAAAAACTGATATTGGCCCTTTTTTTAGATTTACAGGTGACTTTGATATTTTCTTCATTGTCGAGAGAATAAAACGCAAGGACTATTTTGTGTTGCAAAAATGACATGGTTAATTTAGGTACCCTGATGCATGCTCAATAATCCAGGAAGAAAAATCTAAAAAAGCTAAATCTGGTCCTCTGGACATTCAAAAAACAAAACAAAACAAAGCAAAAAATTGTAGAATTTATCTACAATTTTTAATTGAAATCTACAATTTTTTGCTTTGTTTTGTTTTGTTTTTTGAATGTCCAGAAGACCAGACTTAGCTTTTTTAGGTTAATTTAGGTGTTTATGTCATTATGCATGATAATAAGTTTGTTCTAAAGGACCAGGACAATTCACTTTATTCAGCGTTTGTGAACTCTCATTCTTTAATTTGATCTTTTTATTTGATAATGGAAAACCAAAGCACTAATATTTTATTGATTTAAACTTCTGACTACTGAGTGATCTAATTTAGAAGCTCTAAAATTGTGAAGGAGAGTGCTGGATGTTTTCACTTAAAATAAAAAGTTTATAAAAAAAAAGTATTATTTTTATATTTTAGGCTTTCATTTATTTTCTTTTTTCATGCCTAAACAGTAGACAATTTAAAGCTGAATTTTAATTTACACTTCGGAACAAAAACAGACACTGAAACAGCCTACCAGTGTGAATTACAAACTGGTTGGTGAGTGGCATGGTCTTCTAATCCTGAGGTTGCAGGTTCAAACCCAAGTTGCATCAGGAAGGGCGTCCGATGTAAAACAATTGCTAAATCTTTCTGGCAAGTTTGCTCATTGTGGCAACCCCTGAAGAGGGAGCAGCTGAAAGAAACTTTTTTTTTTTTTTGTAGCTCGGTGGTTAGTGCAGTAGGCTTTTAACCCTGAAGTTGCCAGTTTGACCTCAGATTGCCTCAGGAAGGGCATCTGGCGTAAAACAATTGCCAAATCTTTCTTGCAAGTTAGCTCACTGTAGCAACCCCTGAAAAAGGGAGCAGCCAAAAGAAACACTCAGTATTTTTGACCATAGGTACAAAAAGCTGATGGCTAATAAATACCCCTCGGGTATAAAAGACATAAAAAACCATTTTCTTTTCATGTCCAAAAAACAGTCACTAGGGAACACAAGCCAGTGCATCTCTTGTGTCGATCCCAAGCCCAAGTAAGTGGTGAGGGTTGTGTCAGGAAGGGCTATAGACGTAAAATACATTGGCCAAAATTATAATTAGAGTTCATCAAAGGGAAACCATATCGGATTGGTCAAGGCCCGGGTTAACAACAACCGCCACCGGTGCTGTTGACAAACAGGGTGCCGGCGGAAATTGTGCTATTGTTAGTCGAAGACCACGAGGAGGGAAACGTGTCAGCAGACAGAGGGAGAGGAGGAAAGTGAAGAATGTAGGACTGAGGGTTTCAACAATGGATGCAGTTAGAGAAGACATGGAGGTGGAGTGAGGACAGAGGATGCAGAGGACAGAGTGACATGGAGGAGGATGACTGGCTGTGTCGACCCTTGAAGAGGGAAAATCCTAAAGAAGAAGAAGATTCATGTCGTATCAAAATCTTTAAAATACTTTTACACCATGAGACGTACCAACTTCACTTAAATTACTTAGTATCAGGCTAGGTATTTGTGTACAATGTATGCATGACATGGTTTTTATGGGGCGGCTGTGGCTGAGTGCTTAGAGCAGTCGTCCTCCAATGAGAGAGTTGGGAGTTCGATTCCACCAACAGCGACATGCTGGTGTCCCTGAACCCCTCATTGCCTTCAATGTGTCCCATTGGTGTATGAATGTGATCTAAAAACACTGCTTAATCTCTACAGATTCAGATTAGCTTTGTAGTGATCTAGTAGAGTCCTGTATGAATGGGTAAATGAGGGCACAGATTGCAGCGTGAAGCACTTTGAGTATCTGGATAATACAGAAAGGTGCTATATAAGTACAGTCCATTTACCATTTTATAGAAATCTGTTGAAGTTTTGTAAATTTTGTTGATTTCTTTGTGTTATTTTAACCATCTCTTCTGGCTTTCCCTGTGCTTTTTTTCTTTCTTTCATTCTTTTTTTTCTTTTGAGTAGACATATGAAGGTAGGTATGGGCACAGTGAGGGCAATGGAGTGTGGCTTGCCTCAACCCTGTCACTTTGATAGAGTGAATACATTGTGAGAGATAATGGAAACTTTCTATTCAGCGAAGGCTGGAATAAAGAAAGCCTTCCTACTCATTCATCAACATTGATTACTGTACAGCCCATGGCCTGGAAAGAGCATGAGAGCACTACGTCTCACAAAGACTCTGCTGAATCGCAGGTAAAGGAATCAAAAAACAACAAAAGTGCAATACTGGCCTTTTAAGAAACATCACCCCAATTTGTTTTAAGGTGAAGCCATACATCTGATACATCAGGCTTTGAGGTTATACGGAAATCTGTTCCTGCACTGAGTAGCACACAGTAAAAACATCCTGCTATGCCTTTCTGATATCGATAGTCTAACAGGGTGCGGTGACTAATCTTTTGTTAAATCTATATTTGCTGCACAAGAGGTGAAAGTTAATGGTGCATTAAGTGAAATTTAACACAGGATAGGTGCAGCCTTGGAAAAAAAGCTCACAGGAACTCTATAAAATCCTGAAACAGCACATACATTAAAATCAAAGTAAACATAACATGATTTTTTTTTTTGTCAGTGCTCATTGATGGCTTCCTTTCACTTTTAGATCTTGGTGCAATCTCACCATTTTCCTAATGCGGCAGTAACTCGAGGACATTTAGTCATTGATTAAAGCTTTTTGATAACTTTACCTGACTTTCACATTCTAGAAGCAATGAAATTGATAATTTGTTGTGTTATTTGTCAAGTTTTCAGATCAGTTGTGTTCCTTGAAGAGTATGCTGAAAGCACAAGTCAATTTAGTTATTGAAGTTCATGCTCAATAATCCAAGTAAAAATCCAACAATGTTCATTCAGTCAGGTCATTTGGATGGTTTCTTTTATTGCTGAGACATTTCGTCCTTCATCCAAAGGACTTCCTCAGTCCGAGTAGTCGCAAACAAACTGAGTCTTACAAGCAACACTCCCATAGTGGAAAAAACAACTGTTTCCTGGTGATGAGATGGTTTCTGGGGCCCGACCTCTACCCTGTCAACTCCTCTGAGGCAGCCATGCCAAAGTGGTTCTAAACATCAATGTTCTCAGCAACAACAACAAAAAAAGAAATCATCCAGATGACCTGACTGAACAGTGCTGGATTTTTACTGGGATTACTGAGCATGAACTTTGATGTTTTGAACCACTTTGGCTGCTTCAGTGGAGATGATGGGGGAGAGGGTGGGCCCCAGAAACCATCTTATCACCATCTTATCACTATTTTTTTCCACTTTGGAGTTTGTAGACTGTTGGGGGATAATCAATTTTGTTTGGTGTTTCCTCAGACTGATGAAGCCTTCTGGATGGAGGGCGAAATGTCTCAGCACAACAAAAACACCATCCAGATGACCTGACCGAACAGTTTTGGATTTTATACCTGGATTGTTGAGCATGGACTTTGGTGTTGTGAACCAGTTTGACATGACTGTCGATGAGGGAGAGAGGGCAGGCACCGGAGGAGAGGGTGTGCCCCAGAGGCCATCTTAGCACCAACATAACTGTATTTTTTTCCACTTTGGAATAAGCTGTTGGGGGTGGGGATGGAGGGCGAAATGTCTCGGCACAATAAAAAGAAACTGTCCACATGACCTGACTGAACATTGTTGGATTTTATACCTGGATTGTTGAGCATGGACTTTGACATCTTATCACCAGCAAACTGTTTTTTCCCCCCACTATGGGAGTGTGCTGCTTGTTGGCCTCAGTTTGTTCGTAGGTCCTTGGACTGATGAAGTTCTTTGGATGAAGGACGAAACGTTGCAGTAAAAAAAAAAATGTCCAGATGACATGACTGAACATTGTTCAAGTTAGTTAAGATGTTGCCTTTGTTAATGACTACATTTGTTAGATTGGCAGGATTTATGTGCATTACTGTTTTACGACCAAGACTTTAAAAAGCTGACGTTATTTATACATTATGGCTCACCACACACTCTGAGCCAGACATATTGTGATTTTGCATGAAATTGTAAAAAAAAAAAAACATTTTCTCAACACAAGAGGATCTTGGTGTAAGTCTGGCATGAAAGACGGTGGGGGATATACATTCCTTCAGCAATTGCTGTGACTATAATTTGACATATATTCTTACAGCTTTATTTAAGGTGATGAAATACAAACACAACCTTTTTCACTGTCACTCTGTGATTTTCGAGCGTGCGCACGGATGCGTCCTGCTTATTGCACCTACACCATTCATCTCTGAGCTTCGCAGCCCGGCTTGCAGGATGTTGAGTCTTCAAGCTTTAAGTGACAACTGGGATCAATCCTAACACGTTTTTCTCTCCTGCTTCTCAAAGCCTGTGCAGCAGCGATAATTGTCATTATATTATTGTTTGCCTCAACACACTCCAGTGCTGCTTGCTTGTCAATATTTCGCCAACTTCCTGGAACAGGTGCTCTGTATCGTTCACCTCATGCTTGAGAGCCTTGTATTTTGCACCTCATTTAGAAACTGTTTGTTAGTATTAGTCAGTTGTCATATCATTTCACTCAGTCAGGTTAGTTGCCCCTTATACAGTTTAAGACAAATTAATCTTCTTCTCTTCCTTGTTTCAATGGGAAAAACGTTGGGAGAAAACTGAACACATTCAAATTTTCAAATGAAACACAAAACACAAACAAACTATGAATATGTTGATCATTAAAACACATGATAAAACAATCAATATGCTGCATCACAGTTGTGTTGAGAAATTACAGTTTGGGCCATTTTAGCTCAACCTTGAGAAAAATAAATCTAGGCGCATGCAGTTTTATGAATTATCCTGCTCAAAGTATGTGCTGTGAATGACTCTCAGCTACTACCACAGCAAGTTTTAGCTCAGAATCTGTGAAACTGGCTGAGTTACAGCCTTTTTTGTGTTTTTAACAGTGGTGGGCAAATGAACGCTAGGTAGCGCTAAAGCGCTAATCCGCTTACAGTGGACCTAAACTTTTTGTCAGCGTTTTTGTGAATTGACTAACTTTTATAATTCATAAGCGGATTTGTGCTATTTTTATTTAAAATGCAGTACCGCTAATAACTAATTATCTATCAGTAAAAACCAATAAACTTATTTACAAGCTCTTATGCTGCTTGTTTTACCTTTTTCCCCACCGTAAACAGCAGAGAGGAGGAAGGGTGTGAGGGTGAGGGGGGCAGAGCTGAGAACAGACTCGGCTCTACCATGTAGGTAAATGCCTGGGGGTCCCATTTCAGCAGTGGCCCCGGCCCCGCCTCGCCCCGTGCAGTCACCTACATCACTAACATTGATCCTGCTTGTTAATGTACATTTAACATAAAAATAATTATAGTTACGATGAAAACGATCATTAAATACGCAATAAAAAACGGTCGATTTCTTTATCCCCCTACTAAAAATGGACTATTCCATCTTGACATCTTCCGGGTCAGTCGTGAACTCGAGGGCTAGTTCTGTGGCTAGCTGGTTGTGCTGGGTACTTGGATAAATCCGCAGACAACCCCGCTGTTTCAAGCCAAATTAACGTGGCCGGATGATTTTATTGTGTGTTTTGTGTCCACCATTTGACGGTGAGTCGTTATTTTTATGTATTTTAGTTACTTTTCATTAAATCTGTTGACTACCTATAGACGCTGAACTCTGTGTCCAGCTGGTTGTTTTGGGTTACTAATGGATAAATCCGTAGAGAACCCCGCTGTTTCAAGCCAAATTAACGTGGCCGGATGATTTTATTGTGCGTTTTGTGTCGACCATTCGACGGCGAGTCGTTATTTTTATGTATTTTAGTTACTTTTCATTAAATCTGTTGACTACCTATAGACGCTGAACTCTGTGTCCAGCTGGTTGTTTTGGGTTACTAATGGATAAATCCGTAGAGAACCCCGCTGTTTCAAGCCAAATTAACGTGGCCGGATGATTTTATTGTGCGTTTTGTGTCGACCATTCGACGGCGAGTCGTTAGTTTCATGTATTTGGGTTACTTTATGTATAAATGCGGTGGCGACACACCCGTGTATTTGAGATTTAAACGTGGTTTTAGGGATTAAAAGATCATTCTATTTTTTGTTAATTTCGTGGCCGAATAGAATATATGTACGTAAAGTATTAAATAAATCCTTTGATTTTTGTAATTTCATCCTTTTAGGATCATTTTTGTTACTTTTCAGTTGGCAGTGTAGTGCAAATATTGATAACGCTGCCGGCTATATATAAATATATATATATATATATATATATATATATATATATATATATATATATAATATAGAAATATATAAATAGCGGATTAGATTAGCTTCCCCTAATTTTCATAAGACATTTGTGCTTTTGAAATTGTGGACCTAAAAAAATTAATAAGCGTTTTAGAAATTGTGGAACTAATTTTTTAATTAGCGGTGCCCA
>JBBPBX010008267.1:45132-62998 GCA_038048925.1 Garcialebias charrua | reverse complement strand
CCGTGTTTCCATCAAGGTTTCTAGATGCGCATTTTGAAGTATCGCAGCAGAAAAGCTTAATGGAAACGGCAAAATCCGAATTTACTTCCTCAAATTCGCCAAAAAGTTTATACGCTCGCTTGAGGTGGTTTTTGGGATCTTCGAAAATGAGCAGATGCGCAAAACGACAGATGGAAACAGATTTTCCGACTCAGTTCTGCCGTAGCGAACATTCACGTCACGTGACTGATCAGCTGTTTCCGCTCCGGACAACATGTAACATCGCTAAAACTAGTTGGCATGACAGAATAAATACAACTTGCCCGATAGCAACACATACCTGAAATATTCTCTCCATTTTGACGAGATGTGTGGCCGGGTTCTGTTTTCAACCGCTACTTCCTGTTTACTGTAGACATGCGCAACGCTGACGTCTGACGTAATGACGCTGACGTCTGACGTAATGACGCTGTGCGTGGCTTGGTAGATGCGCTACAAGCCAGCAGATGGAAACACTTCTGCTTCGCATTAATTTGTATTTACATATTTGCGAGATTTCAAAAATTAGCTCAAAATTCGAAATGAAAATGGATGGAAACACGGTTACTGGCATCACGTTTTCTCTCTTTGAAACGGAACAAATATGGTTTAAGACTTACCTGCTGCTCTTCCTTCATTCACACCGTGGTGAAGCCCGTCATTACATTTCATCCGCGTGGTTATCTCGTGTCGCGTCGTCACTTTTCAAAGCTTTTTTATCTTTATGAAGCGTCGAGCTCCCACACGTTGGAGGACTTTACAGTTTTCTCTGCGTCGCGTCGGTCATTTGTAAAATAGACTTTGAAAACAGTCTCTGTTCTCCTCCCTCCTCGCTCTGTTCAGAAGCCACACACACGCAGCACGCTGACGCTGCAGAGTTTTTTTTTTTTTTCAAACTTTATTCAGTCAGCCAGCTTTGACAAAGCTTTACCGGTGAACAAAACGGCTCCACGGCGCCGTGAAAGAAGCATAATCGCGCGACACAACGAATCGATGATGAAATTCGTTGCCAACACTTTTAAAAATCGATTTTTATCGATTTTATCGATTCGTTGTTGCAGCCCTAGCAGAGAGCCACAGGTCCTGAGCCTTATCAGTTCGAGCTGCTGGCTACAGGCACTGACGCTCTTATGCAAGAATCTGGTGGTGCTGAGGCAATGGACCGAACAGGTCCAGCATCTGAGTGGTAAATTTATATTAGCAACATAGGCTAATGTTCAAAGCAGTAACAAATTATCTTTTTTTAAATAATTTTCAACTATCTCAATCCAAATTGTAAAGCAATAAATAAATAAAAACTTTCAAAAGGTGCACCTGTGGTCACTGCAGCTTCCTCTCACCTGTAGAAAACATGTGTTGTAGGGAGACGCCAAGGGTATAATTATGAATTATTTAGTACTTCCTAAAGCCCTAATAAATATACTATATATTAAAAAACACACCAATAAACCTGGTCTTGAATACACTGTGCATTTTATTGTCTTAAAAGCATTTCTCCTGTGATGTGAATTACTATGGGTATGCATTACTCTACCAGTAAAAGCACACACAAACTTGTATCAAATTATAAAAAATGAGTAAAAATACTAAACGATACACATGCTGCACTCCACATTCAGTTAAAATTAATTTTTATATAGTAAATGTGTTAAAATGGACTGCTCATAGTCAACATAATCAATTATGAAGCTCATTGTTCTGTCAACACTAGACCTCTGTATTGATAAATACATTTCCAAATCATACATCAAAGTCAAAATTCAAAGTCAACTTTATTGTCCAAACTGCAATATGTACAGAACATACACAGGATTGAAATTGCATTTCTCTCAGATGCATGCATAATTTAAACAAACATTTAATAAACATGTTTACATCAGCAATTTTTACAAAGTAATGTTTAAATTTAATATAAATTATAATTGTTTCAGGTGTGCCAATATTAAATATTGTAAAACAAAAGAAACAAAGTGCAATAATCAATTAGAGTAATCCAAATTGTACATTATTAAAAAAGTTATAGGAAGCATAAATTTTTAAACGTTAAAATTTAAAAGTTTCCTGTACTTGAATTTATGACTTATAAAAAAATCCCTTTCTGACATAGGTTATGGCCAGATGTGAACAGGTGGGTGTGTACACCTGTGTTACAGACCACCCAGGTGCCCAGTCCGCACAGGGTTAGAAGAAAACATAAATAATAATTTAACACAAGTACATAGTAATTTACATAAAGGGTATCCTATTCTAAAAGAAGTTCACAGAACCAGATGCGAAGTGCCAAATGTGTGACATGTATTTCAAATTCAGCGGAAGATGATGCAGAGAGTCTCGGCCAGAGCTGCGTCATCTCTTGAGACCTCCATCCACGACAATGTTGGGTGCAGCTGAGACCTTGGTGTTTGTTTCTGGCTGGCAGGTGGAGCATCCTGCGGGTGGAGCATCCTGAAGGTGGTCTCGAGTGTTTGGGACTGCTGCACGGCTCAGATTCCCTGGATGTGGAACGCCTCATATGGAGCTAAAAAACAACAACACATTTTTAATCACCTTACAAAAAAACATACTTGAGAAACATTACTGTTCTATCACTTTGTTGATCTGTCAAACAGATGACCCAGTGCAAAATAAATACTGCTGCACAGAACTGATGACCGATATTCATTCACCAAGTACATATTATTTTACAAATACCTTGATCCACAACATTATTTGCAGCAAAAGAACGCAGGTGCTGTGCGAATTTCTGTTCCCCCGTGAGAATCTGTTCCCCCTGTGTCGGGAGCGCGCACCCTTTCTCTCAAATAATGAAAAAACAACAACAACAAAAACCCAGACATTAACTATCAAAAAATAGCAGCTAGAAATAATTTTTCTCCAGTCATATTTTTAATTTGAACGAGATTTAGCCTACCACAAAGCCTACACTTATCTTTGCAGGAAGTTTTCTTGTCCTCTATCAGCTGCTTCCATCCTTCAATATTAGTAATAAAAATTATAAATAGGCTATATATGTGTTGGTGGCTGATACTTTGTATTTGTCAGACTAGATTCTGTCGGAGATAAATAAATAAAAAACCTGTACAGTAGTCTACACCCCACACAAGACCAGGTTTATTTATTTAGTGGAGGTTTTATATTTATTTATTTATCACCAGGAGCTGTCGATTAAAATGAGCTATAACCGTGACACGATAGTGTGGACTCGTTTCACTGAGAGAACTCAGATGCGCCTCACGGTCGGATCCCGACACAGGGGGAACAGATTCTCAGGGGGGAACAGAAATTCGCACAGCACCTGCTCTAAAACATCGTTAACCAGTAGCCTACAACAGCTAAAATTAGCGCCAGCTGGTCTCCATTGTTTTGTGACGTTGCAGTCTTCCTTATCAGAGTTCATAAGAGTTCACACACTCTGCGGTGTTCATAGGAAACACTAGGTTTTGAGCATTTAAACACAACTACAACACAAACTAATGTTGATCAGCAACAGATGAAAACACCACGACCTTGTGGGGCCACACCGAAGCAAAGCTGCAGGTTGCAAACACAGCACATGAAGAAACACGTCATATACTCAAAAGATAAATTATGGAATGAAAGGTGTAAAATGGTACTCACCTCCAAACGGATTGTACCCTGATGGTGTAAGGGTGGGTGAACATCAGTTTGAAGAGCTATTCTTGGAACAGCTTCGCTCATCAATGCTAATGCTATGTTGCTAATCGCTAATCCAACCCCTGAACTCTGGAGGGGGAGTGACCTTCTCGGGGGAGTGGCTCCACTTTTATATTAAGGCAGGAGACGATGTGACGTCACAACTGAGCAGACATGTCACAACTGAGCATTTGAACTAATAGTAAAATTAACGTGCAATTCACCAGTTCAACCCATGGGGCTACCGTGAACACGTTTTTAGACCAAATATTGCCGATTTTAACTAATACGCACAAATACATGAAAATTAACACAGAAATAGTGCTCTGAAACATTTTAAACACATTCTAGGGAGTTTATCAGCTAAAAAAAGTTAAATTTGGGTTTATTTTCACTTTAATATAAACAGCTTCCTTCACACCCCTCTCAAACCACCTGTGTTCTGGGTCCAAAATGGGCACATTCTGGTCCTCAAATGAGGATGTTATCAATATGTTATCAGTATGCATGACTTGTTTATTTTTATTTTTTTTGCTCTTCGGCTTTTACAATTATCAGCAGATTTCCATCTCTAAGGATTTTTGCGAAATGTATTTCCCCGACTTTCTTTTTTAGTTCTCTTGACACTAAGGCCTAACTGTGAGTTTCCATCCTCTTCTTTGAAATTTAGAATTATTTTAAACTCTTCTCTTGTGACTTTTTTTGCTCACAATATTGCTTCCCTAATCTGGATTTATTTCCTCTAAAGACTGTTTTGCATTGACAGCCCAACCTTTCGGCTCGCTTCTTGCTCTTCCTCTTCCTTGTCTTCTTCCATTCACCTGAGTCCAGTCATTAATTTCCTTGTTTTCATTTCATTCTTCTTTGTCATCTATCCGAGTCGCCATTCCAGTCCAACCCAAAACCAGCTTATTTTCCATTACCAATTTCAAAAAGTTTCAGCTTGCCTCTTTTAGTTGTTTGTTTTCAGCTCAAGTTGTTTTCAGCTCTAAGTGGCAGGGCTGAGCTGATTGTCCACAACTGTCTCCACTCTGCTGATGAGAAAACTCCAGTACAGGTATTAAACAACCTTGGGATCTTCTAGAGTCTAGAACATCCCAAGCAGAGTCTATAATAGACTGCTGGGAGGAGTGTGGCCCAAAACGCAAAGTTACTACAGTACTCATGGATGGAAAGTGGATAGGGAATCAGACTTGGGATCCGAAGGACCCAGGTTCGAACCCCGGCCATGGCACACCTTGGGGTGTCTATGAGTGCACATCTATTTTCCACAGCTCCTCGGGTGCTGACTACGGCTGCTCACTGCACCACCTGGTGGTGGTTGGGTTAAATGCAGAGGCCAATTTCGTCTGTCAAGTATGGGAAACATACACAGATGACAAAAATGTGACATTTATTTATTTATTTTATAAAAGGCGACTCTGGACAAGTGGAAGACATGAGAACCAGAGGGAGGAACAGAACAGATGAAAGATCAAGAACCATATTTAAGATTTGGACACTGGACTTAATAGCACATTATACATAATTCAAAAACATGATACAGGTCAATGTGAGCACTGTGAACAAGAAGAAACAATAGCATGTGTAGCAATAAGAAGGGGTGGAGACGGAGGAAGAAGGGTGGCACTTTCTCCACTCCCCTTTACTACATATGTTTTGTTTATTTAGTTCTCGTTAAAGTGAGGCACCAGCTGGTCAGTTTACAACAATAACTTATTCACCCTTTAATAATAAGAACCGGTCACTGAAGTGGCATCTGTTAATTACAGGGAGTTTTATACCATAACACATGGATATTCATCTGAATGAAGAGACCAAAGTTGTCTTTGAAGTTTTATTACAAAAATAATCAAACTAAAATCAACAACAATACTGTAATAAACAAACAATAATAATGAATCAATCAAGGCTTAATGATCTTATCTAAGGCAAAATTTACTCTTTGAGCAGGAATTATTTCAGTTTTATACGCGCATGAATTTAGACAAAGTTTGACTATTTTAACAAATAGTTACTTTGGGTTTTGGTTGAAAGAAGTTGTTTAATCTGATCAGATAAAGTCATTCATCATCACTGCTAGCCAGTAAATGCTTTACCAAGTTGCATCAGTTTAAAATAGCATAACCAGACCAAGGCATCATGTCACTAGGTTCTGCTCCTTACCGGGTCAGCGTGGAAGGCAGGGCTGGCCCAAGGCATAAGCAAACTATGCGGCTTAGGGCCCCGGGGCCACTAGGGGGCCCCCTAAGTGAAATTGTTTTTTTTTAGGTAATGATTTCTATGATTCTATTTAATATTTTAAGTTCAGCTTTTGAAAAATTGTTGCATTCGTTTACATAGTTTTAAGAACTAATTATTCAACTTTAAATATCTTTTTAAAACTTTCATGTGGTTTCAAGTAATTGTTAATTTAAATTATTTAAGGATTTCCTTGATAGTTTTATTTTATTTTGTCTGTTTTTGCACAGTTAAATTTATTTTCATGCATCTAAGTTGTTTTATCTGTTTGTTGTTGATCTTGCACTACAAATAATTTTGAACATTACTGCTGCAGTTCTTTGGAACCAACGATAATAAGCCAGATGACATTTTTGCTGTACAATACATCACATACAGGTGTTTTTTTCTTTTGTTACTTTTAGTATGGTGTATACATATAGGATAATGTAAACAGGATTGTCAGAGTTGCAATGAGTTTATGTTAGGTGGGTGAATGATCTGATCATCTGATTGTTGATTGCAGTAATCATCATTTTTAAGAGAAATAGAGAGCCCCAAAACTAAATTCGCTTAGGGCCCCATGGAGGCTTGGGCCGGCCCTGTGTTAAACCTCAATCTTTGAAGAGTCATTGTAGTTTAAAGCTACTTTAGGTACCATAAACTACACTGGTCTCACTATTTTTCAAGTCAAACCGACTCAAACAATTCTATTCTAAGGTTACCTAAATTTTAACCCAAGTCTTACTATAGACTCCATAATTTTTAAAGGTAAAAAAAAAAAAAAAAACTTGCGTCGTTCGTCTAAAGGACAACAGAATATTATAACAAACTATATTTTTCTTTTTCTATGATAGATCTAACTTTAACAAGTTATGAATGGAGGAATAGTTTGGAAGAAGAGGCCTTTGTTACAGAAGCCCTCCTGAACCTTCTATAGGTATAGATCCCTATATCTAACTTTTACAGCATGATCCACCCCTTAACTGGTATTTGTAGCTGATCTAAACCATGATAGCTTACACACCATGTGCATATAGGTAGAGCCTAATGTAAAATCCCAATCATAAGCCCACCTAAAACCACATAAATGCATGACACATAGAACCAGAGTGGCACAGACTGAAAACCAACCAGCCAACAATCTTCGATGTAGGGACCTGCAACTCCAATGTTGGTCTTCAACCTTCATCCAAGGGTGGCCTCCTCTGCGTCAATCAAGGGATCCCCTCTACATGCTGATAAAAACAATTGTTGCTGATTAAATCAACAACTCTAATCGTTGTGGAATTACCGCTGTGGATTATAAACTTTGTTTTCCAATGGATTAAAGACTCTGCCTTCCAAGGGATTATAAATTTTGCCGCAATGGGATTACCAACAAACAGTATGGAATTACCTATAAACAATATGGGAATTACTTTTTGATTATTTTTCCACTTGTTGGATTACATCAAGATCAGAGACATTTGAAAGTGTCCTTTCGTGTTGGAACTCATCCCCATGGACGGCCGATGACTTCCAAAAAGGGGGTTGTAGTGATACACCTGTCTTTCTGAGACTGTACTGGACCACACTCTGATCTCTGAACTGTCCAAATGAAACATTTTTAACTGAATATCTCAGTGGAACACAGTGAACACTGATTTACTCCATTTAATTTGAATCTAGTGTCATGGTCAGCGGCTACCGCTGTCCCACATCCCATTGGCCCTGCCTTCACACTCACTCCCTCCTGTTATTGTTTTCAGCCCCTCTTGTCATAGTTTATCTTCCCCTGCTTTGTAATGCCTATCACCCATCCTCGAGCTCAAGCCTGCTCCCTTCACTCCATGCCACGCATCCCTTTTCCCATAGCAATCAGCCATGATTCCACTCACCTGTTCAGCCATCTAGTTCACCTGCTCTGCACCCTTTAAGAGCTCCATTCTCACTCTCCATCCATCCATCCATCCATCCATTCTCTTCCGCTTATCCGGGGTCGGGTCAACTCACATTCTGGCGAGTGCCTAGTGGCCGGGCTTTTACCCATGGAGCCCGGCCGGGCACAGCCCGAAGAGGAGACGTGGGTCCCCCTTCCCATGGGCTCACCACCTGTGGGAGGTGCTCAAGTAAGCAATGACAGTGAGACCTGGAGGGTGTGGTTGGGAGGAACTGCCCCCCTGATCTGAACCCGAGTGGTGTTCTGTTATTGGACTTCTGTGCTCACCATGGATTGTCCATAATGAACACCATGTTCAAGCATAAGGATGTCCATATGTGCTCTTGGCACCTGGATACCTTAGGTCGCAGTTCGATGATCGAATTTATTGTCGTCTCATCTGATCTACGGCTGCATGTCTTGGACACTCGAGTGAAGAGAGGGGTTGAATTAAGAGTTTTATTAATGCTTTTCTGACTAAATGTTTATCAATTTTTATGTTAAGAGTTAATGCTTAATTCAACACTTGTGAGAAAAAACATTTTAGTTTAGTGTCAAGATGTTTCATTAAAGCCTTGAAGAGGGGGGGTTTGTGTGGCTTTGCTTCAAAGGTCCAGAGTTTCTTTGAATGATAAGGGCCCATCCTTCTCGAAAAACTGGTCTTTGATGAATGGTTGCATATCGCCCATCTCACTTCAAGTCTTGCAGTTCTGCTGAAAAGGGAGTTGTGTTCAGTTGAGGACAAACTGACCTTGTAGCTTTTAGATGAAACAGAAAGCTTTTGGCGATGCTTGGCACCGCTCTAAAAACAAGTTTGATTGAAAACATGTTTGATGAGAGTGAGTGAAGTTATGTACTCCACAAAGGTATAAATTAAGAAGCGCTCGGATAAACAATTTGAGGGTCTGCTGCGAGTCCTGATCAGACGTCGAAGCTGCATGAGGTATATTCCACGCCAAAACTGTGACGCCCTTCCAGTTTGTGTCAAGTTGAGGGATTCTTGTAACATCAATGCTTTGAGTTTGTATGTTGTTAGTAGAGTCAGAGAGTCTTTATTGTCATTTGCACCGCATGTGATACACGTGATGAAAACGAGATTATGTACACGGGGTCCCAGTTACATCCAACAACAAATGCAAGAGAAAAACAGTAATAACATCTAGAATTAACTAAGAAAAACATCAACTAGTAATACACTAAGCCCTAATATAGTGGAAAAACATCATTATAAACAGCAGCACGAACATGAGTCTGTATGAGCAGATGGTCACAGATGAACACAGCAACAAGAAAACAGATCAGCATCAGCATGATGTGATATTTTGCAGTGTTTATTTTTATTTTATTTATTTATTCATTGAGTCTAACAGCCTCAGGGTAGAAGCTGTTCCTCAGTCTAGTGGTTCTACATTTGATGCTCCTCAACCTCCGTCCTGAGGGGAGTGGGGCAAAGAGTGAGTGTGCTGGGTGAGTGAGGTCTTTCATGATGCAGGTGGCTCTTTTCCTGCATCTGGAGGTGTAAATGTCTGTGATGGTGGGGAGACTGACTCCAACAGACTTCTGTGCAGCCTTCACCACTCTCTGTAGAGCTTTCCTCTCTGCAACTGTGCAGCCTCCATGCCACACGTTGATGCTGGAGCACAGGACGCTCTCCACTGCACACCTGTAGAACGAGGTGAGAACTGGGCTGCTCAGACCAGCACGTCTCAGTCGTCTGAGGAAGTAGAGTCTCTGATGACCTTTCTTGATCAGGCTGGTGGTGTTGTTGCTCCAGCTGAGGTTATCATTCAAGTGTACACCCAAGTATTTGTAGCTGGAGACCACTTCCACTGCAGATCCACCTATTTTCAGTGGGGCGTGGGTGTGTTTATTCCTTCTGAAGTCCACAATCATCTCCTTTGTCTTCTTCACATTCATGTGAAGATTATTCTCTTTGCACCAGCTCTCCAGGTGTTCCACCTCCTGTCTGTAGCTGGACTCATCATTGTTTGTGATGCATCCCACCACCGCTGTATCATCTGCAAACTTAACAATATGACAGCCTGGAAGTGTGGCTGTACAATCATATGTGAGCAGAGTGAACAGAAGGGGGCTCAGCACACATCCTTGAGGAGAGCCAGTGCTGAGGGTTATGGTGGAGGAGGAGAAGTTGTGAATCTTCACGGACTGTGGTCTGTCTGTTAAGAAGTCTAGTACCCAGTTACAAATGGAGGGGCTTAGTCCAAGTGTAGATAGTTTGTCTATCAGAGTTTGGGGGATCATGGTGTTGAAGGCAGATGTGAAGTCCACAAAGAGCAGACGCACGTATGAGTCCTTCTGATCCAGGTGGGTGAGAGCAGTGTGGACCACGGAAGAGATGGCGTCCTCTGTTGATCGGTTCTCACGGTATGCATATTGATGAGGGTCCTCGTTGATGTTGACGGTTGCCTTGATGTGGGACATGACCAGTTTCTCAAAACATTTAGCGACTATCGGGGTGAGGGCCACCGGTCTATAGTCATTCAGACCAGTCACTGTGGAGCTCTTTGGGACTGGGATGATGGTCGCGGTCTTCAGGCAGGTGGGAACTGACTCCAGTGCAAGTGAGGTGGTGAAGATGTCAGCCAGCACCTCACAGAGCTGGTCCGCACATTCCTTCAGAACTTTCCCTGGGATGTTGTCTGGTCCGGTTGCTTTATGAGGATTAATCTTCCTGAGACTGCCTCTCACTTCTGCTGCGGTCACTCTGAGATGCTCTTCATCTGGTGATGAGGTGAGTCTGGTGCTAGCTGGTCTGTTTGGATCATCAAAACGTGCATAAAACTTATTGAGGGCATCAGGCAGAGATGGGTCCTTGGGACATTGTTTGTTCTTGCCTTTGTAATCTGTTATGCATTTAATACCCTTCCACATGCTCCGTGGGTCTTGTGAGGTGAACTGTCCCTCGATCCTCTGTGCATACGTGGCCTTGGCCTTCTTAATGCCATCCACCAGTTCTTTCCTGCTCTTTCTCAGCTCCTCTTTATCTCCGGACTTGAATGCATTGTCCCTGGCTGCTAGTAAGGCGCGGACTTCTTTATTTAACCAGGGTTTCCGATTCGGGTAAGATTTAACATATTTTTTTATGGATACATTTTCAGAGCATGTACTAATGTAACCCAGGACTGAGGACGCATAAAGTTCCAGGTCAACTGAGCTCCCATCAGTAGCTGCTTCCCTGAAAACAGACCAGTCTGTCTTCTCAAAACAGTCTTTCAGCATGGGGGTACTATCTTGACGCCACAGCTTGATCTCTCTTTGTTCCGGCTTGGAGCGTCTGTGTACTGTGACGAGATTAAATTGACACGTTTATCAAAACTGTTTGACTTGTATGTTTATTGTATATCTGAAGAGATGTACAAATGTTTTGTCTTTGTTGTTTCCTTTTTCCGTCACAAGACTTCTTTAATAAATATTCATTATTTTTAATTAAGTCTGATGTGTGTGAACTTTTTCCAAACAGCCGTGCCTATCCTCACAAACCTGATTTAAAATATGATAAAACATTAACCATTCAGATTGATCGGAAATATCATAAAACAGGGGCGGAACTGTCAACTGGCCTCTACCTGGTGGTAAGTTGGCTCCGATGGTGGGGGAGGATGCCGGTCAGACCTGGCAGACCCAAGCGTATTATGAGGGTCTGCTGGGAACATCTGGTAGAGTCTCCCGTAAGACGGAGCTTTAACTCCTACCTCCGGGAGAGCTTTGAACATGTTCCAAGGGAGGCTGGAGACATTGAGTCCGAGTGGGCCATGTTCCACGCCTCTATTGTCGAGGTGGCTTATCGGAGCTGTGGCCGCAAGGTTGTTGGTGCCTGTCGTGGCGGCAACCCTCGAACCTGGTGGTGGACACCGGCAGTGAGGGATGCTGTCAGGCTGAAGAAGGAGTCCTATTGGGCCTTTTTGGCCTGTGGGACCCCGGAAGCAGCTGATGGGTACCGGCAGTCCAAACGGCATGCAGCTCGGGTGGTTGCTGAGGCAAAAACTCGGGCGTGGGAGGAGTTCGGAGAGGCCATGGAGAATGACTTCTGTACGGCTTCAAGGCGACTGGTCCACCATTCGGCATCTCAGGGTGGGAAAGCGGTACGCGACCAACACTATTTTTAGTGGGGGTGGCGTGCTACTGACTTCAACTCGGGATGTTGTGAATCGGTGGGTAGAGTACTTCAAATACCTCCTCAATCCCACTGGCACGTCTTCCATTGAGGAAGCGGAACCTGGGGACTTTGGGGTCGGGCTCTCCAATCTCTGATGCTGAGGTCACCAAGGTGGTTAAAAAGCTCTGCAGTGGCAAGGCTCCAGGGATGGATGAGATTCACCCGGAGTTCCTTAGGACTCTGGATGTTGTGGGGTTGTGTTGGCTTATGCGACTCTGCAATATTGCGTGGACAAAAGGGGCAGTTCCCCTGGATTGGAAGACTGGGGCGGTGGTTCCCATATTAAAAAAGGGGGACCGTAGAGTGTGTTCCAACTATAGGGGGATCATACTCTGAAGCCTCCCTGGTAAGGTCTATTCAGGGGTTCTGGAGAGGAGGGTCCGTCGGATAGTCGAACCTCAGATTCAGGAGGAGCAATGTGGTTTTCGTCCTGGTCGTGGAACACTGGACCAGCTCTACACCCTCAGCAGGGTCCTGGAGGGTACATGGGAGTTTGCCCAACCAGTTTACATGTGCTTTGTGGACTTGGAGAAGGCATTCGACCGCGTCCCTCGGGGGGTTCTGTGGGGGGTACTCCGGGAGTATGGGGTACCAGGCCCTTTGATACGGGCTGTTAGGTCCCTGTACGACCGGTGTCAGAGCTTGGTCCGCATTGCCGGCAGTAAGTCAGGCTTGTTTCCAGTGAGAGTTGGACTCCGCCAAGGTTGCCCTTTGTCACCAATTCTGTTCATAACTTTTATGGACAGAATTTCTAGGAGCAGCCAAGGTGTTGAAGGGATCTGTTTTGGTGGCCTTAGGATTGCTTCTCTGTTTTTTGTAGATGATATGGTCCTATTGGCTTCATCAGGTCGTGATCTACAGCTTTCACTGGAGCGGCTTGCAGCAGAGTGTGACGCGGCCGAGATGAGGATCAGTTCCTCCAAATCCGAGGCCATGGTCTTGAGCCGGAAAAGGGTAGAGTGCCCTCTCCGGGTCGGGGAGGAGGTCCTATCCCAAGTGGAGGAGTTTAAGTATATTGGGGTCTTGTTCACGAATGAGGGAAAACTGGAGTGTGAGATCGATAGGCGGATAGGTGCAAAGTCGGCTGTGAAGCGGGCGCTGTATCGGTCAGTCGTGGTGAAGAGAGAGCTGAGTCAAAAGGCAAAACTCTCAATTTACCGATCGATCTACGTTCCCACCCTCATCTATGGTCATGAGCTTTGGGTTGTGACCGAAAGAACGAGATCTCAGATACAAGCGGCTGAAATGAGTTTTCTCCGCAGGGTGTCTAGGCTCTCCCTTAGGGAAAGGGTGAGAAGCTCGGTCATCCGGGAGGGACTCAGAGTAGAGCCGTTGCTTCTCCACATCGAGAGGAGCCAGTTGAGGTGGCTCGGGCATCTGGTTAGGATGCCTCCTGGACGTCTCCCTGGTGAGGTGTTCCGGGCATGTCCCACCGGGAGGAGACCTAGAGGAAGACCCAGGACACGCTGGAGGGACTATGTTTCTCGGCTGGCCTAGGAACGCCTTGGGATTCCCCCAGAGGAGCTGGCCCAAGTGGCTGGGGAGAGGGAAGTCTGGGCCTCATTACTTAGGTTGCTACCCCCACGACCCGACCCCGGATAAGCGGAAGAAAATGGATAGATGGATGGATGGATATCTGGCTGTCTTTGAATCCAAAAACCTATTCGTGACAGAATAATTCAGCCAAAATGGATTCGAAGTCAGAACAGGAGTGGCGTTCTGGGCTTGAGGACTCCTTGACTAAGCTGGACCTTCAGATGCAGCTAGTAAAAACCATGCTCTGGGCCAAGTTTTCTATACCCACCCCAGAGACTTTTCCTCGCTCCTTGCCTGCAAGCAGGTCCAGCCTCAGCTGCAAACTCCATGATTTTCACGCCTGCTGCAGATCTGACAGCTCTCCATCCCGGCTGCTGCTGCAGAGGCCCCACAGCTCTCCACGTCGGCTGCTGCTGCAGAGGCCCCACAGCTCTCCACGTCGGCTGCTGCTGCAGAGGCCCCACAGCTCTCCACGTCGGCTGCTGCTGCAGAGGCCCCACAGCTCTCCACGTCGGCTGCTGCTGCAGAGGCCCCACAGCTCTCCACGTCGGCTGCTGCTGCAGAGGCCCCACAGCTCTCCACGTCGGCTGCTGCTGCAGAGGCCCCACAGCTCTCCACGTCGGCTGCTGCTGCAGAGGCCCCACAGCTCTCCACGTCGGCTGCTGCTGCAGAGGCCCCACAGCTCTCCACGTCGGCTGCTGCTGCAGAGGCCCCACAGCTCTCCACGTCGGCTGCTGCTGCAGAGGCCCCACAGCTCTCCACGTCGGCTGCTGCTGCAGAGGCCCCACAGCTCTCCACGTCGGCTGCTGCTGCAGAGGCCCCATAGCTCTCCACGTCGGCTGCTGCAGAGGCCCCACAGCTCTTCACGTTGGCTGCTGCAGAGGCCCCACAGTTGTTCACGTCGGCTGCTGTAGAGGAGGTTCCACAGACCCCCATGTCAGCTGCTGCAGAGGAGGCTCCATAGACCTCCACGTCGGCTGCTACAGAGGAGGCTCCACAGACCTCCACGTCGGCTGCTGCAGAGGAGGCTCCACAGACCTCCACACCTGCATTACCTGCTGCTGATCTGGTCCTATTGCTATGTATTGGATGGTCACCCGGCCTTTCGTCCTTTGCATTGCAACTTGCCGGAGGACCTCATGGCCGCCCACCGGAGAACTGGAACGGCTCTGGACAGCCCTTCTGGTTGTCAATCTGTTTCATGCCATCCTCCAAGACCACTTCCACCCACCCTGTTCTTGCTAGTATTTATTTTGTTTTTTCTAGAGGTCCGTCAGGATGCCGGACCTTAAAGGGGGGGCTATGTCACGGTCAGCGACCCCCGCCGACCCACCTCCCATTGGCCGTGCCTTCACACTCACTCCCTCCTGTTATTGTTTTCAGCCCCTCTTGTCATAGTTTATCTTCCCCTGCTTTGTAATGCCTATCACCCATCCTCTAGCTCAAGCCTGCTCCCTGCACTCCATGCCACACCTCCCTTTTCCCACAGCAATCAGCCATGATTCCACTCACATGTTCAGCTATCTAGTTCACCTGCTCTGCACCCTTTAAAAGCTCCATTCACACTCTCCACCAGTGCTGAATTATTATACCTCCCACGGTCCCTGATAGTGAAACCTTTAATCATAGAATCTTGTTCATGCCTTGCAACTTTGCTTTGACCACGAACCTCTGCCTGTTTTTTGACTCCTCACCTTGCCTTGCCCCATTTGGATTTATCTGCACTTCTGACCATGGTAACGACCTTGACTGCTTTTTACTTTCCCTCTGGATTTCACCCGCTACACACAGACTGAGAAGTTTGGACTCCCACCTTGGACCCTGACTCCAGCAACCAGCAGCAAATATAATAAAAACTGTTCTTGTTTTTTGCACTCCTGTGTCTGGCTGTCTTTGAATCCAAAAACCCATTTGTGACATCTAGAACACAAATCAATCAGAAGAGACTTCTTTTTAATTTGTTATAATTCAAATATATAATCAGAAAAACCTTCTGTCATTTTTATGATCATTTGTCATTATGCTGATGTTATTTCTACAATATGTTGGTATATTCTTAATATGTGGACACATGAGCCAAAGAACTCTGTCTAAAGTTGAATTAATATGTCAGACTGAACTTCTCAGTTTTGTTTAGAAATTAGAAAACTGTAATCAGTTGTTTTCATAAAGTTGGCTCCACAATTCCCTGCCTTTCTCTAAACAATCCTTTCTGCTTCTGACTTTCAACTTGAATCCTGATAACGTCAAGTGAACTCTTTGACGTGACTCTAATCCCCTCCCACTGGTTGAACTGACCAATTGGGAAGGAAAAAGTCACTGACGTCAGATCCACTTAAAAGTTCTACACTTCCTGGAACTTCGAGTCTGCTGGAGGAAGTGTAAAATGCACTGACTTTCTCTTTCTGCTGTGGACGTGAGTCATGAGCCAAAGACCCCCGTCCTATCAGCAAAGGGTTGCAGCGAGCTGCTGTGAAACCCGAACGAGTGTCACAGCTCCAAGCTGTGAATGAATCTCCTTTCAGAAATCTTTTATCTTGAAGAACCAAACCGGAACAGTGCCGTTGCCTTGAGTCGGTCGAAGCGGACCTTAGGAGACGCTGTAAAGCAAACACGTTGCCTGCAAAACGTAGCCGGATGAACGATCTGTGCACGTTTAAGGTTGGCCCTACTTTACCAGAGCTTTGGATGAGAATCTGCGCAAAGGTAAAGAGTCTATGTTCACTAGCGGACCTGAAGTCCAGCGGACGCCTCTCGAAGGGCTGCCATGTTTTCTGGTTGTAAACATTCAAGATAAACTCCCTCACTTTTAAACTTCTTTTCCATCTCACTACTCACTTTAACTTTCTCCTTATCTTTTGCCAGTAATAACCAAGCTAAAGAACCTTCAGATATAAGTAATATTGATGGAGATGTTCAATATTTATCATCTAAAACTAATTACTCTGACCCAATAATTATAACCCAGCTCACTTGTATCAAATATTCTCTGTTCCCTTTAAACACTTATATTTGATAGTACAAACATGTTGTTTGCTTTTTCTCCTTGATACAGAAAAGACAGTCTTCTGCCTTGACAAATGTTTGGATTAGATGTTCTTGTTTGATCAGAACCATGACTTGTTTGTTTTATCTGTAAGACGTCAGAGCTTGTCAAACTCCACCTGCTTCTTGTTTAAATAGCTTGTCATGTCCAGTACAATTCGGAATTGTGCTGGACAATGTATTTGAGACCAAACTAAGTTTCAAAAGACATTAAAAAGCCCTTCCCCCTTGCAAGGTTGTTTGTCTGATTTAACACTGTTCTCTTGTTTATCTTGTGTGATTTTTATTAAGGTAACAGGGGTTTAAAATCCCCATCATTATGGTGCCGAAAACCCTTTCTCCCCACACCTGCTCCTGATGACCTCTGAACGGAGCGCAGCTGCGAGGCACGGTAAATATGACAGAAAGTCCAGTGATTGGGTTTGTCTCTGGCCGGCTTCCTCTGTCCATGGTGCGATCAGGGTCGGGTTGGCGGAGATTCCCAGACATCCACACAGGTCAGCAAGAAATGTAAGTGTTGATATGTGTTTGTTGATATGTTGTTTTTAAAACAATTTGAGTACAGTAACAGGAACTAGTTCACCCTGAGCCGATGACTTGAAATTTTGAATGAGGTGTCTGCTGTTCGATAACTAGGCGAATTTTGCGCTAACGCTAGTTGGCAGAACCAAGATTTCTGTGATTTATAAGCGAGGGCAGCCAAAAATACGCCAAGACCAGAAATGTGAGGCTGGCTGCCAGACCTTTAAATTGGACGTTTAGTGTGTCCGGCCAGGCGAGAAGAGAAATTAAGACAAGAACGTTTATTTTTATATTTGACGCGTCATTATGTACTGTATTTGTTTAGTCCTTTTTTATGTGTATGTTTGTTTCTGGAGCCCTGCACCTCTGCTTTTTCTTCCTCCCATTTCCTTGTGTGTGTAGGCAGCTGGCTCCTTATCTGTGGGCCTTTCTCAGACCCCCCCACTTTAACTGCTCTGAGTGTGATTACTGGATCTAAAAGGTTTTCCAGTTTGACATTAATTTGCTCACATATATTAATAAATACTGTACACAAAAGGTTGTCTGTCTAAAAGGAAAAAAAAAGAGATAGACCTTTAGTCAGTGAAAAAATATGGCTGAATGAATCAGTGAGACAAAGCATCTGAATAAGTTTTTATTTTATTTTAAAACAAGTACTCTAATGGCCTTGAGACAAGTGCAGCTGCGAAAGCTTAACAGAGCCCCCCCCACACACACACCCCTCCCTCCCCCTACCACCCATCCTGCAACCCCCCCACCTCCACCCAACCCCT
>JBBPBX010008267.1:29039-45018 GCA_038048925.1 Garcialebias charrua | reverse complement strand
CCCACCCCCTCCTTCCCCGTCTGTGTGAAATTTTATACTGTATTTACTTACAAGACAAGTACTGTGCTAACAGAGAGGCAGTACTAATGAAACATACATAAATAAAATAAAAATAAAATAAAAATGGCACAAGACCTAAAGTTGATGTTAAGAAGTAAGTTTTATTTAAATAATTTTACAAACCAAGAAATTTGATTGACTTGCAATTGACTTGTTGTAAAACTAAGACCGTTTTTAACCAGTATAAACATACATTTATTATGGCGTTGCATACAAACGGCAAAAATTATGCTAAACACTTTGAAAAACGTAGCCACTCTAAAAAATAAAGATACATTTTGCATATTTATACAGATTAATCCCATTAAACCTCTGGGACTCATTTGAGATCTGAATTTTAAACGAAGAGTGATGGCAACAATTGGCAATCAAAACATTAAAGAAATTCGTGAAAGCTGCGTACAACTTAGTAAAAATAAACTGAAAATTGGACAGCTAACCATGCTAAGTGTGCACCCTTTTCTCCCATTTTTTAATTATATTATTTCCCCATATTTCCCCACTTATTGGAGCTAATTTTAGCGTGGTCTTGTCACTAGACGAAGAATAAAGTGAAATGAATAACAAGCCCAAATAAGCGACTTTACGTTCAAAGTAAGCCCAGGTAACCACAATAAGCGACTACAGAAAACAAAGAGCCCAGAGTAGCTTATGATGAGCGGTCTTGGCAACTATGCTCAGTCACCTGTGATTATCTGAGGGGAACAGAAAAGTAACATTCATGAAACAAAAACAGTTTTATCTTGGTCATCCAGAGAGGTTCAGTTCATGTTTTCAGATTCTGAGTAGAGTCTGTTACTGCGAGGTGAAGTTGAGAGGAACTGGATGTTTTTATAGCAGTCGCATAGGATGTTGATAAAACACGAAATATATTTGGATTTAATGCAAAACAAATGGGAAGTAGAGAAAGTATTACCGGTATACTACATTGAATTACAATTATTGACTATTTAAACTTTTATGATAAGCTTGTTAATTTAAATTAACAACCATAATCAGATCAAAATTAAGTTTAGGCATTTTAGGATAACAAGTCTTAGACAAATTTAGCAAAAAATTATTTTTAGACTTGCCAGTAAATTCTGTCTTTTAAAGGTTTAACTAAATTGATAAAACTTTGACACTTATAAAGAATAAAAAAGTATTCTTGTCAAATAGAAACTTGACTAGATTGTAAGTTGAAACGCTCAGTTTAAATTCATCATTTTAAAACGATTTTTGCATACATTGAAAATGTTTTATCAATTTTAAAGAGCTGTTACACAGTTAAGTAGATTTTAAGAGCTGTTTCCTTTCACTGTTAAAACCTAATTTTGATATTGATTTGCATAAATTATGACCATTAATGGCAAAAAGAGGTCTGGTAAATTTGAAAGGGAATTAGAATAACATATCATTTGACCATGCAATGCATAATCTTTGACAGCAGTAAGAGTTGTTTTTATTTCAAACAGATTGGGGCTGTGTATACAGTAATAATAATATGGAATATTAAAACGGGAAGTACCACTCACAGACACGCCTTGACTGAATACACATTTTTTATTTTAATCAATACTTTTTATTTAGGACATAATTTGGATCTCAGTTTATAATAAGTGAGAATTGGACTTGTAAACATTGAAACTTGGAACCACAGGGCAAAAAATCATCCAACCCATGCTTTAACTTTTGATAAGTAAACCACTGAAAAGTGGTAAAATTTCTAGTTTCAGGTTAAATTGACATTTTTTCTCATACGTAAATTAATGATTTTAGATCTGTTATGCAGATCAGATTAAAAGGATGCCTCTGTTGAAAATTCACTTTTATGTTGATGAACATTTTAAAATTCCATTGTGCAAACCAGAATTACAGAGGTGGCTCTATTCAAGGTAAATGCTTATAGAAATAACATGATTACTTTGAACCTGGTTTGTTAAGGATTTTTACATTTTTCTATTTTCTCATTTTTTATTTATTTTAGAAGCAGCCTCACGATGTTTGTGGAGCGGAAAACGTAAGTCTGATGGACCTCACGACACTTTGCAGAACACATGGTTAGTAATACATATATTTAAGATAGGGTCATGTCAAAGAACACATGCAGCGTCTGAATTTTTGGATCACAAACTACTGTGGTTATTGATTGGATCGGATCAGATTTAATATTAAGGGCATGTCCAGATCTGGCTCACTGACTTCACCGAGAACACCATGACTGGACTCCCAGGCTGCCCTGCTCAAAATAAACATTCGAGGGGCTTAAAGAACTATGGCACTGAACGAGGGCTGTGCACTGGATTTTTATCCGAGCAAGAGACACCACAAAGACTTTCACAAAGAACTGTCAGAACAAGGTCATCAAACACAAATGACCAGAATATGCGGTCCGGGTGTGAAGGATCGATGAGAAGCAAAGATCTCACCCAGAAACAAAGATCTCACTGGATGCTGTGACAAGAGGGAGCTGAACAGGTGCTCCAGAAAGACAAAGAGAACAGGTCTTGAAGTCACCCACGCCAACTGTCCAGCTGAAGGTCATGCCCCCCGTATGGATCTGTGAAGATCTGTCAATGCCCTGGTATAGTGTTTCAAAACTGCAGTCTGCTTAATTTTATTTAATGTAACACATTCTCATGATATGGCCTGCTAGAGCAAGGCCACAGAATTTGTAGTTTATATTGTGTGGGTCTGACGACTTATTTTTCCGCTTCCAGTAACTTCGTGATGGTACAGAGATAATGATCCCAGCTCATAACCCTGAAACAAGTTAATGTTTATATTTTCTTTTGCAGATTAAATTTGTGTCTCCACAAACATTCATGCAAAAGTTTTGTGGAGCTGAAGGAAGGATAGCAGATTGTCCTTGACGGGAGTGCATTTTGGTTGGTCTGGTTTTCCACAAAGGAATTGATTAAGACATTTTTAGAACAATTTTTATAGCTTTATGCTTTAAATCTTAGATTGTTATTTATACCATACCACTTTATTTATAGAGCACTTAGGCTGACGCGGGCCAACCAAGGTGCTGTACGATAGAAACAAGCCAAGCAGACAGGAAAACAAAAGAAAAAAACAAAACAAAAACGAAAACAAATTATATAGAAAAAGCAACAGAAACTAGCTAAAATAGTGAACGGTGTATATTACAGAGAGGATCAAAACAACTCACATCATGTTAAAGTTGAAAGAATGAAAGTGGGTTTTTAATCAAGACTTAAAGACTGTGAGTGAGGGAGCCTGCCTGACACTCAGTGGCGATATATAATAATGCAATAAGGGAATATTAGGAAGTGTTCCTAGAAATAACTAATAATAATAAAGAATATATCACTAATAACATTAATGAAGGCTCATAAAAGGAAACAGCTCATTCATTGATTAGATGATCAGTTATACAAAAAATAACTTTTTAGATTTTTATATTCAACAGCATAGCCATTTAAAGGATCATTTAAGAAGCACATTGTACTGTAGGATAAATCAGATAAACCTACTAACCACATTGCTTTTATATATGTTGTTTAATAAACAGGTACTGTATATGTCGTTTAATAAACAGGTATTTATTTTTAACAGATCCAAAGAGAAAAAAAAAATGGGGGACGCCCTGGAGTATGGATCTATTCAAAAGGTTGATTTGAAAGGTTGATTTTGAAATGTGGTGGTTCTATATTTTTAAAACACGACTGACTCTGACTATAGACTGGACTTATTTTGAGCACATGAACCACATGTTTGTATTTGTAGATTCTTTATTACTACAGCGCTGTATATCTATATGTATGTCTGGCTGTATATCTATATGTATGTCTGGCTGTATATCTATATGTATGTCTGGCTGTATATCTATATGTATGTCTGGCTGTATGTCTATATGTATGTCTGTCTGTACGTATATGTCTGTCTATGTCTGTATGTATGTTTAGCCTTTTTCTACAGACTATGAAAAAGGTAAAGTATTTTAGGTGAGTATAAAACGTCTCCGTCTCCTGCTACTCACTTTGATGATCTTGCTAATTAAGAATAACTTACTAATTAAAAACTAACCTCAAATCAAAGTGAGTGATTACTCATTTTCACTGAAGAATGAAATCATTTGTTGTTGTGTTGTTTTTTGCCATTAAATACAAATGTTTTGGATAGTAAGAATGGAATTTTATTTTAAGTTTAAAGAAACAATTATTATTATAGCCAATTACAGAATTTAGTTTAAGTTAACAGATTTGACTCACTAAGGAGTTACCCACAGTTTGACCTTCCCCAGACCACAAATGGCTCATGGGATCCGAAGGCCTTAGTTTTATTTGACAATTTGCAAGTTTTTTGGTGTCCAGTTCTCCTCTCAAAAGACTACAGGTTTCCGGAACTCCTTCAGGGGGAGTTGCCAGTGATGCCAGTGAATCCCGCCTTGAAACGAGGTCCTGCTAGGGACGGCTGAAAACGAGGGTGAACGGGACCCCAACAGGAGGTGGAAAGGACGCGTCATCTTCTCGAGAGAAAAAGCAACAGCTGTTACATCTGAGTGACCGGTGCTCCCCTGAAAAAGAAGTTTGGAACAATCGCTGAGCCAGATTTTGAGATGGATCTGGTCAGAGCAAAGCTCCCCCACTTTGTCAGGACATGTGGCTTGACTACCTTATGCCACACACAATTCAGGTTTGCGACCTGCTACTGTGCCCGCAATTCATGCCTGAATGGACTAAACAACAGACAGCTGGACAAGACTGAAGCCATCAAACTGCCTGATGCCCTCCACCCACAAGGCGCACAAAAAGCTCTCCCCAAGAAGAAAAAGACCCTCCCCAAGAAGAAAAAGACCCGCACAAAAAGC
This sequence comes from Garcialebias charrua, assembly GCA_038048925.1. NCBI lineage: Eukaryota > Metazoa > Chordata > Actinopteri > Cyprinodontiformes > Rivulidae > Garcialebias > Garcialebias charrua. The sequence goes on along the minus strand of JBBPBX010008267.1, from coordinate 40,142 downwards.
TCTCCCCAAGAAGAAAAAGACCCGCACAGAAACTCACAGAAGAAAAAGACTTGAACAAAAGCTCCCCCCCAGAAGAAAAAAACTCTTCTCCCCCCCAGAATGAAATGAACTTATTCCACAGACAAAAGCTTTCCCCCAAGCAGAACTGGACTGATCTCGTAAGCAAAAGCTTTCCCGCAGAAAAACTGGACTTATTCCACACACAAAGAACTCTCTCCCCCCCAGATGAAATGGACTTGTGCCCAACAAATTATGCCACAAACAAATCCCCAAGGAACAGAAAAGACTTATTCTGAAAACGGGACACTCCCCAGGAAAGACACTGAACCCCCCCCCCCACTAGAAGAAGATGGATAATATGAAAAAGAATGGTTGATCTATTTAATTTTTTAAGTTCAAACCGGTTGTTTTTACTTTCCTGGGCAATAGTTGATATCAAAGAAGTTTCAAACCAACTGAAAGTTTATTTTATTTTTGTGCCCATAAAGGGCTATTTTGTTGTGTGTTTGAGAATTATTTCCCACATCTTTGAAAGTGTATAAGTTCCATTTAATTGTTTAACACAACAAATTAGATTGGTTCTTTCTTTGGTTAAGACAAATTAGATTGGTTCTTTTATTTTTAAAACAAATTAAATAGCTTATTTCTTTTATTTGTTTAACACAAATAGATTAGTTCTTTATATATGTTTCTTCTCAAAAGTCCTATTTCTTTGGAAAAACTTGGTTTTTGTGGGTAAATAGACTAATCCATGCTAAATATATTATTCCTTTTAAAACTTTTGACATAAGCCATAAAGTGAGACCATACTCATTGCAAAATTCTCCTCAAATCTTTATTTCTCTCAAACATTGAAATAAGTCATGAAATATGACAATCAACAGAGTTCTCCAAAACTTTATAATCTCTCAAACCATCCTAAAAAGGTGATCCTGAGTTTTTTCAGGGCGTTACTGTGGAGGCACGGGACGGTGGTGTGAGTTTTTTGCCTCTAATTAGAAATTCGGCCTCAGGGGTTGTTTTCCGCACCGCTCACATAATTGATAATGATCAGTTTATATATGATAAAGAGGATGGAATGATGGAGATGTTCAATATTTATCATCTAAAACTAATTACTCTGACCCAATAATTATAACCCAGCTCACTTATATCAAATATTCTCTGTTCCCTTTAAACACTTATATTTGATAGTACAAACATGTTGTTTGCTTTTTCTCCTTGATACAGAAAAGACAGTCTTCTGCCTTGACAAATGTTTGGATTAGATGTTCTTGTTTGATCAGAACCATGACTTGTTTGTTTTATCTGTAAGACGTCAGAGCTTGTCAAACTCCACCTGCTTCTTGTTTAAATAGCTTGTCATGTCCAGTACAATTCGGAATTGTGCTGGACAATGTATTTGAGACCAAACTAAGTTTCAAAAGACATTAAAAAGCCCTTCCCCCTTGCAAGGTTGTTTGTCTGATTTAACACTGTTCTCTTGTTTATCTTTGTGTGATTTAATATTAAGGTAACAGGGGTTTAAAATCCCCATCAAATATGTTATCTTATTTACTTGTTTTCTGTTGTCCACAATTAAATCTGCTGACGAGTAAATTGTAGGAAACTGATAGATCGCTCAATTTGTAATATTTTATGATGTTAAATTTATGATTCTGTTAAATAAATGGTTCAGTCCTGCTGAACCAACATAAATTAACGTTTCATTAGCCCCTTTCATAAATCAAACCCGCGCTATTCCCGCACAGACCAGTCCGGATTTAACCCTCCCCAGGTCATTCATAAGACAACAGTTGAAGGCGGGCATGTCCCGCTCAAAGAAACGTGTTCATATGATCAGCTGCAGGCGGCTTCAAAAGAGGCGTGGAGCTGAGCAGAACTGAACCGCAACGTATTTTTTGTGGGACAGATGTGTACAAGTTGTCGTGTCGTGTTATTTTAAATATTTCCTCAGTAATAAATAAATGGGACAGCTGGCTGCGCGCGCACACACACACACACACACACACACACACACACACACACACACACAAACGTGTTCACGAGACCCCAAATAGAACCTATTCAAACTCACACACACACACACACACACTCAGCGCGCTGCGCCGCTGCTAGAGTGAGAAAAACAGCGAAACTAGCTTACAGTCGTGTCGTGTTATTTTAAATATTTCCTCAGCAATAAATAAATGGACGCGCGCGCGCACGCACACACACACACACACACACACACACAAACGTGTTCACGAGACCCCAAATAGAACCTATTCAAACTCACACGCACACACACTCAGCGCGCTGCGCCGCTGCTAGAGGGGGAAAAACAGCGAAACTAGTTTATACAGTGGTTTCGTGTCATTTTTAATATAAATCTGCCTGTTGACTGCGGTCGCACACTGATGGCATCTGTATTCTGAGCGCGGATCGTGCGTCTTGCATTCAGAAGTGGGTCTGCCGGCTCAGATCCGGGGCTGACACTATCAACCGTGGCGGGTCAGAGGGGGATCAAAGGCGAGTCAATTTAATCCGCCAAACCGTGTTTGCGTGTTTTCTGAATGCTGGTTGGAGGCTTGAACATGCATAAAAGCCGGACCGACCTGTCTTATGAAAGGGGCTATTGTGATTTACATCTTATCAGCTGGTCACAAGATTTATGGATTAATCTGAAAAAGAGAGAACCTGTGAATTATTGATGATAATTTGTGTCAGGATAAACCCTGCTCATTTTTACATCTGGCGGACAGGTAATATCAGTAAAACTGATCACCCCTATATTATTACAGCTAGAAAGAAAATGCAGTCTGCAAAAGACGAGGTAGGAAAATGGACCGATAAATAGGGATTTAAATTATCAGTCACAAAAACACATATGGTTTGATGAAAACCTCAGCTGGAACATCCATATTGATGAAATCACAGACAAATGTAACAAGATTATCAACATACTTCAATTATTGGCATGACAGAAATGTAGAGCAAGTAGATCATCATTAAAGAGCACACTATATATTTGGCACATCTGCTTTATCTAGCCTGTCAAACAACTGTGTCTTGGCTGTAAAGCAATATCAATATGATCGGCACACGTTATTTTCCATAAAGGATTATATGGAGGATGCCTGCGTTACCTGGGCCAGGTATGCAGAGTTTTTCACTCCGCGTTTTGAATGTGCCACGTCATCACCCGAGTACCTGCTGCTGTCAAAGCGCCGAGGCCGGAGAAGGAAGCGGGGATCAAGAGCTGGTATCCAGTCCAGGATGAGGAAACAACGAGGGAAAATATCAGAGTGGAGCGGGTCCAGCTCTGCTGGAAATGAGCGCTGCCTCCGGCTGGTACCAATCCGCGAACCGGCCCTGTCCTGCGCGTCTTTCCCATCCTGCGCGTCACCAAGCCTGTGCCACTCTGATCGGATCTTCCCAATTCGTCGTGCCCGGCTCCCCACACTGCGTGACAGATTCCTTCAAACCATCTCCTGCCAGGAGAAATATGTGGATGGAGTTTATTCGTCACCGCAATGTCCGCTAACACAGAGCGCACCTGCAGCTGCGCGCGTAAAACCAACACGGATCGCCCTGCTGAATGCTCGCTCCATAGCGAATAAAACTTTTGTCCTTGGGGATTTATTCAAGGAAGAAAAACTGGACTTCATGTTTTTGACGGAGACTTGGCAGCGGGAACAGGAATTTATTCATTTAAATGAACTGTGCCCACCAAACTGTTCAGTGTTTGGAACCCCGCGGGTTGCCAGACGAGGAGGTGGACTTGCGCTCATCTATCAGGACTGCTTTTCCTGCAGGCCCATGAAGCAGGATCCTTTCAGCTCTTTTGAACTTCAAATGACTAAGGTTGGAAACATTGATTCATTTTATTGTGTTTTAATTTACAGACCTCCTGGTCCTGCCCGTGCATTTTTAGATGATTTTTCTGAATTTTTATCTTCTGTCATTAAGCTTGAAAAAATTTTAATCCTTGGAGATTTCAATTTTCATATCGATGACTCATCCTGCAATGCAGCATCAGAGTTACTGTCACTCACTGAGGCGTTTCATCTTAAACAGCATGTTTCGGGGCCAACACATAAGAAAGGTCATACTTTGGACCTTGTCTTCTCCTTTGGCCTCATCATTGATCAGCTGAGTGTGGTGGACGTTCCTGTCACTGATCACTGCTGTGTGTATTTTAATTTATCTTTTAACCTCAACAGTTGTTCTCATAAAGTGATTTCCCAAAGGCGAATTATCAATCAGAAAGCGGTTGAGAAATTCTCAGAATCATTTGAGCCCAGTTGTTTTGTTAATTGCAGTGATGCTGATTCCTTTGTGGAGTCTTTTAATAGACACTGCCTGTCTGTCTTAGATGAGGTTGCTCCTGTAAAGCACAAAATATCCGCTTGTAAAAACGCTTATCCTTGGAGAAATGAAGAAATTATGTTGTTCAGAAGATCATGTCGTAAGGTAGAGCGTTTGTGGAAATCTACTAAACTTGAAGTCCACAGACTGCACTTAAAGGAGCTGATGTCAGCCCTAAATGAGATGATTAAACAGGCCAGGTCAGCATATTTTTCTAATCTTGTAAGTATAAATAAGAAAAATTCAAAAGTCTTGTTTGATACCATTAATAATATGGTTTCACCTCCACTCCCTCCTGTGCCTGTATTCTCATTAGATGATTGTAACAAATTTTTAAACTATTTTGTAGAAAAGGTTGACAACATCAGGGCAAGTGTTAATTCAGCTCTTGGTGTCACCCTCAGTTCAGTCCCTTCAGTGAGCTCCTGGTCTTCATTTACACCTATCACTTTAGAGGATGTGAAGGTTATTCTAAAAGAGATCAAACCTTCCTCCTGTGTGCTAGATGCTGTCCCTGCATCACTGTTCTTGAAGGTGCCAGATATCATCAGCCCACATGTAGCAAAATTAATTAACATTTCTCTTTCTACAGGGTCAGTTCCATGTCTTTTGAAACAAACTGTTTTAAATCCGATTTTGAAAAAGCCCAATTTGGACCCCACTGAGCTCTGCAACTACAGGCCAATATCAAAATTGCCTTTTCTTGCTAAAATTTTGGAGAAGTTAGTTACTGCACAGTTGAATACTTTCTTGCAAAGTAATAATATTCTGGACAAATTTCAATCTGGTTTTCGCAAAATGCACTCCACTGAAACTGCCTTATTAAAAGTATCCAATGACATTTTGATGGCTGCAGACTCTGGTCAGAGCAGTGTTTTGATTTTATTAGATCTTTCTTCAGCTTTTGACACAGTCGACCACACAATTCTAATACATCGACTGCAACATGAATTAGGATTTTCAGGAACTGTTTTGAAGTGGTTTTCCTCTTATTTGAACAACAGAAAATTTTCAATGTTTGTGAATAACATACAGTCTAAGACCTCTCCGTTAATGTATGGTGTTCCTCAGGGTTCAGTCTTGGGTCCTATTCTGTTCATTTTATACATCACCCCCCTTGCAAAGATTATAAATAGCTTCAGAAATGTCTCTTACCATTTCTATGCTGATGACATTCAACTCTATTGCTCCTTCAATGACTCAGAATTACACAAGTTATCTGAATTAGTAAACTGCGTGTCCCATATTAAGGTGTGGTTAGCCAACAACTGCCTTCAGTTAAATTCTGCCAAGACTGAAACCCTGATCATTGCCCCTGAACAGAAAGTTCCTCTAATCCAGGGGTGCTCATTACGTCGATCGTGATCTACTGGTCGATCGCGAAGGCAGTACTGGTAGATCTCAGCGTGTCATTAAAAAATTGTCAGCCAATCAAACATCCCGTCACTTGATTGACATACAGGGCAACCAATCAGATGACAACTGAATCTTGAGCTCATGCTAAAAACAACGGCGCTAAACGCGGCAAAACTTTCAAGCTAATCAGCAAATTACCTCAGATTTTAAGCCCTTGCTAAAACATGAGTGAGAAAGCTGGACCAAGCAAGAAGGCAAAAACATATCACTTTCATACGGAATGGGAGGTGGACTTTTTTTCACAATGTCATTTTCGAAGTGTGTTTGCCTCATCTGCCAGTCTATTCGGCTCCACTTATTTATGTGAGTCAGCCTTTTCCTACATGAAAATCATTAAGTCCAAATACCGTTCCACCATGACATTTGGAAATGTGCTTGAGCTGTCAGCATCTCTGGCTGATTCAATTCAGTGCAAGTCATTAAAGTAAACTCAGGTAATTGCAAAAAATGTTAATAATTATTTATTATATGTGTTGTGCAATATTGGCTTATTCAGTTATGCAAGGTACATCAACATACATTGTTCATAAAACCAATTCTTAATACAATTGAAGATAGTTATATGTTTTGCATTTTTGTTTAGGTAGAACATTTTGACTTGGTTGTTTTATAAGTAGCTCGCATGCTGAAAAAGTGTGAGCACCCCTGCTCTAATCAAACAACATCTCGGTTCTCTGGGCTCCTCTTCTCAGCCGAGCCTCAGAAACCTTGGTGTTCGGTTCGACCAGTCAATGTCTTTGGACAAACATTCAAAGCTCCTGGTCAGAAACTGCTTTTATCATCTGAGGAACATTTCTAAACTGAGGGCATTATTATCCAAATCTGACCTGGAGATGATTATTCATGTTTTTATCTCTTCTCGTTTAGATTACTGCAATTCCCTTTTTACTTGTTTTAATAAGTCTGCTGTCGCTCGTGTCCAGTTGGTCCAGAACGCTGCTGCGAGGCTTTTAACAGGAACAAATAGAAGGTCTCACATCACACCGGTTTTATATGATCTACATTGGCTCCCTGTTGAATTTAGAATTCATTTTAAAATCTTGGTATTAACTTTTAGAGCGTTAAATGGACAGGCCCCCCAGTACATCACAGAAATGCTGATCCCTTATTCTCCAGCCCGCACCCTTCGTTCTTCAGCATTGAACCTTCTAAAGGTCCCTAAGACCCGGTTTAAAACTCGGGGTGACCTTTCCTTTCAGGCCGTAGCCCCCCGGCTGTGGAATGCCCTGCCCCTGTCTCTTCGTGTGACCGTCTCTATTGATTCCTTTAAAACGCAGCTCAAGACACTTTTATTCAGACAAGCTTTTAGATAAATGTTTTTATTTAGTGTTTTTATCAATTGTTCTTGTTTTTATTAGCTGTTCTTATTGTTTTGATTAATCAGCTTTTACTACGAGTAATTCTTTTGTCTATTTTAATCTTTTATTTATATGTTGTACAGCACTTTGTGATTTTATCTATGAAAAGTGCTACATAAATAAACTTTACTTACTTACTTACTTACTTACACATAGGAGATCAGTTTTTGACTATGGTTCTATAGCATATATGTCAGCAGAAGAAACTAACCTTAAAACGTTAGATAAACTACAAGCTCAGGCCTCAAGGACCATCAATGGGTCATTCAGAACTTCACCAGTGTCAGCAATGCAAGTAGAAGTGGGAGAAACTCCTGTGAGAATAAGAGTCAAACTAATGCTTGCATACTGGGTCAGTCTGCAGGGACATGATGGAAACCATCCAACCAAAAACATTTTAACACATTATTGGGAACATAACCAAACTAACATCATAAACCTTTGGTGGGTATGTGATGAAAAAGCTAAAAATGTTGGATTATGTCAGTTTCAATACTGCCCTAATCTCCCATTATAATTGATTCCTCCATGGTTATTTCCATTACCTTAAGTAAATTTAAGTACTGAAAGAGAAATCAGAGCAATTCCATGGCACATTGTCCAACATTATTGTTAGGAACACTTTTCTGATGACATATTTTATTTACCAGTGGTTCTAAGGATCCTGAGACAGGGAGGGCAGGTTCATGGGTTTACATACCAGCCAGGAACATCTGTATCAAGAAGAAAGCTTCAGATCATTTATCAGTTTACATTTGTACTTAACAGAACTATTAGCAATATTGTTTGTTCTGCAGTGGATAGAGGAGACTTAAATAAGAAATAGGGTTATAGCATCTGATAGTAATTCATCACTCAGTAGCATTACAACAGGTAAAGCAACGTGAAAATATATAAATCTAATTGTACTAGAATGTATAGAATAGGAATTTCAGGCACACAAATACAATTCCAGTCACAATAACTAGTCTGTTATTTATTTTAGACAGTTAAACAAAGGCTGCAATGGGGCAGAGACATCAGAATTCGTCACAGTTTACACTCTGTTTTTCCTTTTACTCATCACTCTGTTCACTTTTTGCCTTTTCTTTTCTGCTCTCTTTGGGGTTTATCCTCTGCTGTATCGGCCAGCCTTTTTACATGCCACACCACTCTCTCATATCTTTCAATAATATTTCAATAGTCTTTCAATAATATTTCAATAGTCTTTCAATAATATTTCAATAGTCTTTCAATAATATTTCAATAGTCTTTCAATAATATTTCAATAGTCTTTCAATAATATTTCAATAGTCTTTCAATAATATTTCAATAGTCTTTCAATAATATTTCAATAGTATTTCAATAATATTTCAATAGTATTTCAATAATATTTCAATAGTCTTTCAATAATATTTCAATAGTATTTCAATAATATTTCAATAGTCTTTCAATAAAGACCGGTGGCCCTCACCCCGATAGTCGCTAAATGTTTTGAGAAACTGGTCATGTCCCACATCAAGGCAACCGTCAACATCAATGAGGACCCTCATCAATATGCATACCGTGAGAACCGATCAACAGAGGACGCCATTTCTTCCGTGGTCCACACTGCTCTCACCCACCTGGATCAGAAGGACTCATACGTGCGTCTGCTCTTTGTGGACTTCACATCTGCCTTCAACACCATGATCCCCCAAACTCTGATAGACAAACTATCTACACTTGGACTAAGCCCCTCTATTTGTAACTGGGTACTAGACTTCTTAACAGACAGACCACAGTCCGTGAAGATCCACAACTTCTCCTCCTCCACCATAACCCTCAGCACTGGCTCTCCTCAGGGATGTGTGCTGAGCCCCCTTCTGTTCACTCTGCTCACATATGATTGTACAGCCACACTTCCAGGCTGTCATATTGTTAAGTTTGCAGATGATACAGCGGTGGTGGGATGCATCACAAACAATGATGAGTCCAGCTACAGACAGGAGGTGGAACACCTGGAGAGCTGGTGCAAAGAGAATAATCTTCACATGAATGTGAAGAAGACAAAGGAGATGATTGTGGACTTCAGAAGGAACAAACACACCCACGCCCCACTGAAAATAGGTGGGTCTGCAGTGGAAGTGGTCTCCAGCTACAAATACTTGGGTGTACACATGAATGATAACCTCAGCTGGAGCAACAACACCACCAGCCTGATCAAGAAAGGTCATCAGAGACTCTACTTCCTCAGACGGCTGAGACGTGCTGGTCTGAGCAGCCCAGTTCTCACCTCGTTCTACAGGTGTGCAGTGGAGAGTGTCCTGTGCTCCAGCATCAACGTGTGGCATGGAGGCTGCACAGTTGAAGAGAGGAAAGCTCTGCAGAGAGTGGTGAAGGCTGCACAGAAGTCTGTTGGAGTCAGTCTCCCCACAATCACAGACATTTACACCTCCAGATGCAGAAAAAGAGCCACCTGCATCATGAAAGACCTCACTCATCCAGCACACTCACTCTTTGCCCCACTCCCCTCAGGACGGAGGTTGAGGAGCATCAAGTGTAGAACCACTAGACTGAGGAACAGCTTCTACCCTGAGGCTGTTAGACTCATGAATAAATAAAAATAAAATAAAAAATAAACACTGCAAAATATCACATCATACTGATGCTGATCTGTTTTCTTGTTGCTGTGTTCATCTGTGTTCATCTGTGACCATCTGCTCATACAAACTCATGTTCGTGCTGCTGTTTATTCCCACTATATTAGGCTTAGTGTATTACTAGTTGATGTTTTTCTTAGTTAGTTCTAGATGTTATTACTGTTTTTCTCTTGCATTTGTTGTTGGATGTAACTGGGACCCCGTGTACATAATCTCGTTTTCATCACATGTACCACATGCGGTGCAAATGACAATAAAGACTCTCTGACTCTGACTCTGATAATATTTCAATAGTCTTTCAATAATATTTCAATAGTCTTTTAATAATATTTCAATAGTCTTTCAATAGTATTTCAATAGTCTTTCAGTAAGGGCATGGGTGGTGTGTATCTTTTAGCTGAATCTCTGTGGTGGAATCCATTTTGGGTGTGTTAGTGGTGCTGTGGGTGCTCCCAGTTCAATGATGTATATACTAGAATATACTTCACTGGTCTAGCTCTTCTTGAAGGCAGGTGTAATGTTACCTGTCCACTTTGCAGTGATTCAATGGACCAACTCCTCTCTTGACATCAGTTACTTTCAAACTAACAACAAATCAAAAAGCTGCAACGTGTATGTAACTTGTAACTCAACACATTATAGAAAAGTAGTGTAGTAGAAAGTACAGATACTTCATGTAAAATGTAGTGGAGTAAAAGTAAAAGTAGCCACATTTAATTCTACTTAAGTAAAGTACAGATACATGAAAATGTACTTAAGTACAGTAACAAAGTATTTGTACTTAGTTACATCCCACCACTGCTCAGGACTCACCTTCAGCTGGAGACACACTGCCATCAGCTGTGCGCACCAAGTGTGTAATCTTGGTCTTTCTAGCCTTCCTCTTCTGGCTCCCAACCAGCATCTCCATATAAGTGGATCCTGGGAACATCATGGCCATAGCAGCACATGATGTGGCTTTCGCAATGGAATCCAGTGAGGTGGAGTCTATCTGGACCTCTACAGGACCATACAGAAATTATAGAATTAATAAAACATATATCCTGATGCATGCTCAATAAACCAGGTAGAAACATCTAAAAAAGTTAAGTCTGGACAATCAAAAAAGCAAAACAAATAAAAATAAAAAAGTATAGAAATGTTTCGTCTTTCATCCGAAAGACTTCTTCAGTCTGAGATGCTGTATTAGCTCAGTCTTATAAATAGCACTTCTCATAGTGGATCAACCAGTTTTCTGCTGACAGCCAAAACCAGCTGCTCACATGATTAGGGAGGACCATCAGCCTAATGATGGATCATTAGCACCCAGATCAGTGGCAGTCCTAGCCTATTTGGCGCTTTGTGCGAGCAACCCCATG
>JBBPBX010008267.1:0-29033 GCA_038048925.1 Garcialebias charrua | reverse complement strand
AGGTTTCCAGTGGGGGTCCTCTCCCAGAAATGTTTGAATAAAATAGATGACATTTCCTACATTCTGGTGTATTTTAATGGGTTGTTCAACATCTAGTTTTACCTACATATATAAATTATTCAATAAGTATTTTAGAGTTAATGGCAGAACAAGTATGGCCCCCTTTACTCCTCTCTCTCAAACCATAGTTCCTCTCTATCAAAGAGGATAGATGACCGAGTTTTTCACAGCTCCTCAGACTGAAGAACTCGTTTTGATACAAAGAATAATCTGTCCAGAGGGCTATATTTATTGAGCCTGCGTCAGGACAATAATCTGTAAAGCTTTAGTACATTTGATATGGAAAACACATTTTGACTTAACCAATTAATATATTTTCCAATGGTAAAATATGCAGGCTTATTTCATATTACATTCATACTATTCCCTTTCATTGCAGGCTTTATGTATTTATTATCTTACTTTGAATGATAAAAATATGAGCAGCAACAGCTTTTTCCAGCATTTTAGACAGAAAAGGGAGGTATGAAATTGGGCGGTAATTAGAAAAAATGTCGGGATCCAAATTAGATTTTTTTAGAAGAGGCCTAATGATGGCAGTTTTTAGAGGCAGTGGAACATGACCAGATTGTAGAGACTGATTTATTATTTGAGTGATTAGTGGGCCTATTGCAAAGTGATTGGTTTTTATGAGAGACGAGGGGAAAGGATCCAGGGCGCAGGATGAAGGCTTCATTTTCTTGATGATGGCCTCCACCTCACTCTGAACAACTTCGTCAAAGCTGTTTAGGGTCCCAGAATGCAGACGGGTAGGTGGCACACTGAGAACAGGGAGGTTGTGGAGCTGAGATCTGATAGTGTCAACTTTGGTTTTAAAAGACGAAAGAAACAGGTCGCATTTTTGAGCAGAGTCCTCAAGAGTTTGTTTAATGGGATTAAGCAGACGAGTTATTGTGGAGAAGAGCTGTTTAGAGTTTCCAGGGCAGGTGTTGATGATGTTAGAATAATATTTGGAGCGTGCTTCTTTAAGAGAATAGGCGTACGCTTTCTGATGTTCTTTATATGCCTGCTTATGCACAGAGAGACCAGATGATTTTACACGTCTCTCAATAGCACGGCCAGTTGCCTTCATCTTGCGCAGCTCATCAGTGTACCAAGGGGCTGAACGCGAGAAAGACACCAGTCTTGTCTTCAAGGGGGCGTGTAGGTCCAGGAGCTCCCGAAGAGATTGGTTGTAGTAATCCACAGAGTCATCTGCAGAAGGATGATTGACAGCGGTCAGGGTGTGAAGATCAGCAGACAGAACATCAAGGGAAATGTTTTTAAGGTCACGGAACTGGATGGGTCGTTTTGGGTTTGAAGCAGGCGAAGATGAAGGCACTTCCAGGGAGATGACCCTGTGGTCTGAGACACCCAGGTCATATACAGATAAGTTATTGATGAGTACAGTGTCTGTAATCACCAAATCCAGAGTATGCCCCCTGCTGTGCGTAGGGGCGTCAACATGTTGAGTGAGATTAAGAGAGTCCAAAAGAGACTTAAAATCTGTTGCCAGAGGTGAAGAAGAATTGTCCACGTGGATATTTAAGTCGCCAAGAAAAATAGTCTTCACAGGGGAGGTGCAGAAAAAAGTGAGGAGGTCATGCATCTCTGAGTTAAATGAAACATGTGGTTTGGGAGGTCTATAAATTAATATAACATTCATCAGGAGTGGGGCTTTGAAGCTGAAGGCTAAACATTCAAAAGAAGAAAAGTCCTGAGAAACCAGATGAGACAATTTTAAATTACTGCGATAAATTACCGCCAGACCACCACCGCGGCCAGTGCTGCGGGCTCTCTACAGATAACTGTATCCAGAGGGACACGCCTCATTCAGAGAACTGAACACATCTGGTTGATGCCAAGTTTCTGTAAGACACATGAGGTCCAAGTTCTTCTCTAGAATGTGATCGTCAATTAAACAAGATTTGTTGGATAGTGACTGCACATTGAAAAGTTCTAATTTAATACCAGTTGGAATAGGAGCTTTTTGAACCGGTTTAAGCAGACTGAAGTCCACCCCACGTTTTCCTCGCCACTTCGTGCGCAATGAACTACAAGGGCCTACAGACGCAGCGTTCTGATGACGACATCGAGGTGCGACGTGTGCGACACGTTTTTCAACCCAGACATCACTAATCGAATCAGAGTTCGCTTGAGAATAAACTGTTTTCTTTCGAGAGCTTCTATGGATGTAACGAGGTCTACGCAGAAGTTCCAGTTGTTTGATGGTGGAAACAGAAGGAGGTATTTACAGTTTGACTCCCATCACCCTTTGGAGCACAAGTTAGGAGTCATCAGGACTCTGTATCACAGAGCAGACAACGTCCCCACTAACTCAGGAGCCAGACAGAAGGAGAAATCACACACAAAACAGGCTCTAGAGAAATGTGGATATCCTAACTGGGCCTTCCTGAAAGCAGAGAAGAAACCCAAACAGGACTCCAGCCAGCCATCAGGTGAAAAGAAGGAACCCAGACCCAGACCAGTGGTCATTCCAGATGTTGTGGGAGTTTCAGAGAAACTGAGACGTTTATTTTCTAAACACAACGTCCCAGTGGCTTTTAAACCCCAAAATACATTAAAGACTGGTTCATCCCAAAGATCCAGTCCCCCGGCACAAACAGAGTAATATTGTGTATGTTGTTCAGTGTCAGGAGGGCTGATCAGTCTTACATCAGGGAAACTAAACAGCCACTGGCCAAAAGGATGGCCCAGCACAGAAGATCAACATCATCAGGTCAGGACTCTGCGGTCTACACTCATCTCCAGGTCAGAGGTCACTCTTTCAGGGATGAAGATGTTCACATCCTTGATAGAGAGGAACGATGGTTTGAGAGAGGAGTAAAGGAGGCCATCTTTGTGAAAAGAAACCGTCCATCATTAAACAGAGGTGGAGGCCTCCGGGTTCAACTGTCCCCCTCTTACAATGCTGTTATTGCTAGTATCACTCAACCACTTGTGAGTAACAAGCAACCATCAGGGTGCTAACGATCCATCGTTAAGCTGATGGTCCTCCTTAATCATGTGAGCAGCTGGTTTTGGCTGTCAGCAGCAAATTGGTTGATCCACTGTGAGAGGGTGTTATTTATCCACAGTATTCCTACGCCCCATGATGCTTTGCGCGAAATGTGCACACAACTTCCGGTTGACCGGAAACACCGTTTGTTTACATGCGAGTAATACAGTTGAAGACAGTCCAAACTTTGTTGTTTTAGTTCATTAAAAATGTGGGAACACCACTCGTTTTGTTAAAAGAGGAGGGACAAATAAAAAGAAATTACAGATGTTACCTGATCGCGCAGACATAATTTAAAAATACATAAATAGCGAACGCGTTTGCTCCGGCCTCTCGGCTAAGGTTTGTTAGCAGCTATCTCGGCTAAAAATACCGGTCGCGTCTGAGATCTATCGTTTTAAGACAGTAAATCTTCCAAAACTCTCATTAATAAACCCTCCCCGAATAAAAAGATGTTACCTGATCGCGCAGACATAATTTAAAAATACATAAATAGCAACGCGTTTGCTCCTGTCTCTCGGCTAACGTTTGTTAGCAGCTATCTCGGCTAAAAGTCACAGTGTTCTGTAACACCGGTCGCGCCTGACATATCATTTTAAGACAGTAAATCATCCAAAACTCATTAATAAACCCTCCCTGAATAAAAAGAAATTACAGATGTTACCTGATCACGCAGACACAGCCATAGAGAAGGATGCAGGAACACTCTTTCTTTGTTTTGGGTCCGTTGTAGGAGGTGGTGAAGAGACGACACAGGAGAAGGGATATAGTTCTTCACTTTTAATCAACTCCTACTAAACTGGCGGGAAAACCACCCAACACCGCCTTATATACCAACACAACATCCGGTCCTCTGGACCTTTCACAATAAAAGCATCCTGTAACACATTCGGTCCACTGGGTGTGAGTAGAGCCCCCTAGTGGTCCACCACACACGCCCCCCCAGAACACCCAGTAAGGTCCATCACTAGTCCCGCATTTTAGGTTTGATTAAACGACCAGAACGGCTGAACCTGGGCCCTGCAGAACCAGTCTGATGAAGCGGAGGGCTACGAGGAGGGCCTGCAGAAGATTCGGGCTCCAATGGACGTTGAGAGTCTCTGGCAGGGGGACAGCAGTCCGTTAACAATGTGGATGGAGGTCTGCCCCTGCGAGGAGCCTGGGCCGTAACAACCTGATCATCTGACATAACATGAGCTGGTTTAAGCCTATCGATACAGACAGTCTCAGTACGACCCCCTAAATCTAAAAGGAAATGTTTTGGACCTGGTTGAAGAACCCGAAACGGTCCATCATACAAAGGCTGTAGTGGTGTCCTGTGTGCATTGTGTTTGACAAAAACAAATTTAGAGGACTCCAGACTCTTAGGGACAAATGACTGCGGTAAACAATGGTGTACCGGGCCGGGGACACGAAAAGGGGCCTCCTGAGGTGAAAAATGGAGCAACGGTGGAGCAAACTGTGGTGAGGGTACCTCAGGTAAAAACTCACCGGGGACGCGCACAGGTTGACCGAAAACCAGTTCAGCCGGGGAAGAGCTCAGGTCCTCTTTGGTTGCGGTACGTAAACCCAACAAAACCCAGGGAAGACGGTCAATCCAGTTGTCACCGGTCAATGCAGCACGCAGTGCAGCTTTCAATGATCTGTGAAACCGTTCACACAAACCATTAGCTTGGGGGTTGTAAGCGGTGGTCCTGTGAACGTTAGTCCCCAGACTCTTGGCCATGGTAGACCAAAGTTCAGAAACAAACTGCGGGCTGATGTAATGTCTGAAGGGGGGCCGAAACGCGCCACCCAGGTAGACAAAAATGCCCGGGCCACCACTGCAGATGTCGTGGATGTCAAAGGAACCACCTCAGGCCACCTGGTGGTCCGGTCTATCATAGTCAGCAGATGAGTAAAACCTTGTGATGGAGGCAGAGGGCCCACCAGGTCTACGTGCACATGATCAAACCGCCGACCTGGGATGGAGAAGGGTTCCAAAGGTGCTTTGGTGTGCCTGTTAACCTTAGCGCGCTGGCATGGGACACACGCTGCTGCCCACTCCTTAACTGCTTTACGCAGACCGGGCCAAACAAACTTTGAACTGACCAGTTTCACCGAGGCTCTAACACCTGGATGAGAAAGGGAATGTAAGGAGTCAAAAACGCGGCGTCGCCATGAAACTGGAACCAGGGGGCGGGGCCTGCCAGTAGAAACATCACAGAGCAGGAGGGGACCTCCGTCATTCACCTGCCGTTCCTCCAACTCGAGGCCCGTGGGCCCGGACTGGAGCTCGAGTATTTCTGCGTCGCTACGTTGGTCCGCAGCCATAGCAGAAAAATCGATGCCAACGTATACGGGAGAGATCAGCACCCGGGAGAGACAGTCGGCCACCACGTTGGATTTTCCAGCCACATGCTGAATGTCTGTAGTAAATTCAGACACCGCTGCGAGGTGGCGTTGCTGGCGAGCAGACCAGGGGTCAGAAATTTTTGACATCGCAAACACCAAGGGTTTGTGGTCAACATATGCAGTGAACCGGCGGCCCTCCAGGAAAAACCTGAAATGGCGTGTGGCCAGGTAAAGCGCCAGCAACTCTCTGTCAAAAACACTGTATTTCAGCTCATAATAATAATAATAATAATAAATTCAATTTATACCGCACTTTTCATTAATAAAAATCTCAAAGCTCATTGTCCCGTAGCGTACGGCTGAAAAATGCAAGCGGCTGCCAAACCCCGGAAACCTGCTGTTCTAACACAGCTCCCACCGCAACATCAGATGCGTCGGTTGTTAAAGCTATTTGCGCCGCTGGGGATGGATGGGCCAAAAGGGCAGCAGTGGCCAGTGCAGCTTTAGCATCACCAAATGCCTGTAGGCGTTCTGGTGTCCAGTCCACGCTGTCGTTGGGCTTTTTCTTTTTCAGCGCTCCATAGAGCGGACGCAGCAGTTGTGCTGCCCTGGGGAGGAAACGGTTATAGAAGTTAACCATTCCCAAAAATTCTTGTAGCGCTTTAACAGACTGGGGCTGTGGGAAATCTGACACCGCCTGCACTTTGTTTGGTAACGGGACGGCACCACTTGCAGAAATGCGGTGGCCCAAAAAGTCAATGACTGGCAGCCCAAACTGGCATTTCGCTGTATTTACAATCAGGCCATGTGCTGCCAGGCGCTGAAAAACCTCACGGAGGTGGGACAAGTGCTGCTCAGCCGAGCTGCTAGCCACCAGGACGTCATCCAGGTACACAAATACGAAGGACAGACCCCTTAGGACTGAATCCATCAACCGCTGAAATGTTTGTGCTGCACCTTTAAGACCAAAAGGCATGCGCAAAAACTCAAAAAGGCCGAAAGGCGTGATAACAGCGGTCTTAGGGACATCCTCCACATGCACAGGAACCTGGTGGTACCCCCGTACTAAATCTACTTTAGAAAAAATGGAGGTCCCAGCCAGGTGCACTGAAAAATCCTGGATGTGGGGGATGGGATAACGATCGTTCTCTGTGATGTTATTAAGGCGGCGGAAATCCCCACATGGACGCCATTTGCCATCTGCCTTGGGCACCATGTGGAGGGGGGAGGCCCACGGACTGTTTGAGCGTTGCACGATGCCTAAACGCTCCATGTTAGCAAACTCTTCCTGTGCTATTGCTAGCTTAGTAGCATCGAGGCGGCGTGCACGTGCGAACACCGGGGGGCCCGTTGTGGGAATATAATGTTCGACCCCATGTTTTGTGTTTGTGTTTGCAAAATCAGGAACAGTCAGCGAGGGGAATTCAGACAATAAACGCTGAAACACATTACCCGAAGCTAAAAAGTTAGCATGCATTAAAGGCCCAGCTCCTCGCGTCTCACAAGGCAGTGACGAAAAAGACACAGCGTCGATCAAACGTCTGTTAGCTAAATCAACCAGGAGCCCGTGAGCACAAAGAAAATCAGCCCCTAAAATAGGGACTGAGCTAGCAGCTACCACAAAGTTCCACTGGAAGTCCCGTTCATGGAAACGAACAGTCACCAACCTTTCGCCAAACGTCTTGATGGGATAGCCGTTAGCCGCGGTTAGCTGCGGCCCGCAGCCTTCTGCTAACCTGTCGGAGCCAGTCGGGGGAACGAGGCTCTTCTGCGAGCCGGAGTCCACCAGGAACCGCCTCCCCGACCTCGAGTCTTCAATGAAAAGCAGCCTTTCCTTGTCGCCAACGGCCGCGACTGCTAGCGGGCGCTGGCGCTGTCGTTTCCCTGCGGCTTGAAACTGCACGGTGGGACGCACCATCGTGCTTTGGCGCCAAAACGCTGGTGGAAGAAACAAAAGGCAGCTCCTGACCGCCTGCGGGCGACCCCTGCTATGACCACTGGCTCGTCCGGCGCTGAGGGCGATGCTTGAAGCTCGGGTGTCGCAAGAGATCCGGGGACCGCCGCTTGGACCGCGAACGTCCTCGCAGCCAGCAGGATGCGGTCGGCTTCGCGGGCCAGCGAGCGGTAATCCTTCTGCTGCAGAAACGGGGAGTTGGCCAGGGCAGTGCGCACTGGAGCCGGCGGAGGAAGAGGTGGAGAAAGAGAAACTCACAGTCAGCTGAACCCCTCAACGACAACATTCCTTCCATGAGCTCAAGAGCTGTGCCATCGCCCAAATCGGAGAGGGAAAACAGTTTCTCGGCGCGCTCCGCGTCCGAGAGCGTGTAACGCTGCAGAAGGAGCTCCTTGAGGGCGTCGTATTTTCCTTGTGCAGGAGGGTCTTCGAGCAGGCTCATTACCCGCTGGGTGGACAATGGGTCCAGTGAAGCGACCACATGGTGGTATTTGGTGTCGTCTGCAGAGATCCCGCGAAGAGCGAACTGTGATTCGACGTGGGCGAACCACGACCGAGGTGCGTGCAGCCAGAAGTCCGGGATTTTAACGGCCACCGCAAAAGCGAGCGGGGCCGCCGGTGGAGGTTCCACAGCAGCGGACAGCTGAAGAGAGCTGGCTTGACCTTCGGATGTCGTCATTTCAATTCACAAGGGTCACCAGTGTAGGAGGTGGTGAAGAGACGACACAGGAGACGGGATATACTGTAGTTCTTCACTTTTAATCAACTCCTACTAAACTGGCGGGAAAACCACCCAACACCGCCTTATATACCAACACAACATCCGGTCCTCTGGACCTTTCACAATAAAAGCATCCTGTAACACATTCGGTCCACTGGGTGTGAGTAGAGCCCCCTAGTGGTCAACCACACCGTGTTGAAAACACTGTTGTTTTAGCCAAAGATTTAGCTTGGTCCGGTTGTTGGTGCAGCCGCAAACAGCACAGCAGGTACCTGAACCCCGGTAGGACATTTCAGTAAACGTTCCGTTTAAACAAAAGCTGTGTTTGCTCCGATAAAATGAATGAAAATAACTTTCAAAAACACCCGCGATCCATACTCCGCCTATGGAATACAGGCACTTCCGGTGTCGGACAGGAAGTACAATGCACATTCGCTTCTACAGTGACACCCTCAGGAATACTGTGGATAAGACTGAGCTGAATACAGCTCCTCAGACTGAGGAAGTCGTTCGGATGAAAGACGAAACGTTTCTACTTTTTTGTTTTGTTTTGTTTTGTTTTTTTGAATGTCCAGAGGACCAGACTTAACTTTTTTAGATTAAGAAACCCTTGTCAGGTGGATAATAAAAGGTGGCTGCATTACTAGGCAGTCCCCCAAAAGGATCCAAATTGATCCTATGGGAAGGGTAATGACCAATAAGAAAATGTATGTTCAAAATTCAAGCATAAGTTCAAAAAACTGCCCTACTAGTACCGTGCAGAACTAAACACTGGGTGGGTCAGTTAATCTGTGTTAAAACCAATAAATACCAGTTTAGACAGGCTACAGTTCTACCAGTGTTATTGAACCAGTTCTTGGACAAATCAATCCCCAAATACTTTTTTTATTTATTTAAATAATAAATATACAACATTTTCTGCTTCAATTAAGTAGTTACGTATAGACCCCTTTCACCGATTGCGCAATACCGGAAGCACCGCCATTTTGGAGACACTCGCGCTGTAAACACACAGTAGTTGAAGTCGGAGCTCCAGTTTTATTTCTCATTGTGACCATGTTGTCTGGAAAACAAACCTCTGTAAAGAAGACAGAAGCTAAGAGACTATGTGGACCAGCTTCAGCCTGCAGCAAAGGAACGTCATTTGGATAAAATACAAATAATTGGCAGCTAAGACCCATACCGGCTGTCCAACATGTCAGAAGATGAGAAGACCTTACCAGCTGTGACCTACGCAGACATTGTGAATTATTTGGTGTTTGGTGATTTATATTTAATTTTTAATTTGTGTGTGTACATATAAATATATTTTGGGTGTGTTTTTAAACACACACTAGCTATGTATTCTTATTGTAAATGTATGTGACTCATCACATCAGTCTGAGGATTGAAGCAAATTTTGTCAAAATGATCTTAGATCCCTGTTTTTTAAGCTACATTTGATCCCTGGATCAACCAGATCTGAGCGGTTCCAGAGAGCAATGCCTTGATTTTCCTTATTAATCCAGACTAAATGTGTAAATGTGTGTTTCAGTTCATCTTATAGAAGCTCTGTGCTGAACTACTTCAATACATTTTTTTAAAATAAACATGTGAAGTACAATGATGGCTGACAAGTGTTATTCAAAATGTTCAACTCTTGTACAGTGTTTCAACACAAATTATATAAATAACAGCTTACACTCTATAAATCTAATTACAGTAAGAACTTTGAGGTGCATTCTGGCATTTATCTTTTAAGATAATAGTACGAATGGTTGTCTTTATATAGACCTTTTTTACCTTACAACTACTTTGAGTTTGGCAGAATATTTTCTAGTCAATACAAAAAGTGCACAAACAAAATGGTTAATGATACATAATGTCATTTATTCTGTTTAAAAGAGAGGTTTTCTAAATCGACGTGAGCTATACAGTATCAGCACCACTATGTGAAACATATGTTGTAATATGTAAGTTGTCTTGTTTGCTCACGTCAGTGTGATATCCATTACAGAAAAAGCATAATCAAAATTACATTCATCAAATCAATACATAAACAGTAATGATATAGTAATTCATGCTCAAATAAAGAGTGCAGTGAATGAAAAATCATGTCTGCCCCATATTTGCAAAAACAACTTCAAAGTAAAGGTGGAACAATGTAAAATAAAAATAAAAAAGGTTCACATCAGCTATCACTCTTCTATCCACTTGTTCTTTTTACAATTCATGCAGCTACTCATAACCCACCAAAGGTGATTAACCAAGGCACAGCACACAAAGCCAATCATATCGATTAATGCAACTTTTTCTGGATATCTACATGTTTGAAAATCGATAGGTAGAAGAGGGCCATTCAAGATTGTGTATTTTTGTCTAACACAGCCTATGACACGTTCAACATGGATTCTAACATGTGCTATTTGCCATGTTTTTTTTTTTTAGTTCTTTTTAGTTGTAGGTTGAAGCGTTCAGCTGCCAGATGTCATCCCACCATCAGCACCAACTACAGACTTCTCTGCAGCACACGTCTTCAGTAAAGGCACCCAGTCATTGTACAGCAAGGATGACCTTGCTGTACAATGGAGCACGTTTGCCTAAGAAAAAACATAATACAATAAAAATTACTTAAATGAAGTTGTAAATAATTGGTGTGTTAATAATAATAATAATAATAATAATATAATAATAATAATAATTAATTCAATTTATAACGCACTTTTCATTACTGAAAATCTCAAAGTGCTACACATATATTGAATGCTACACACATTCATAAACCGGTGGCGGCAGACTACCATGCAAGGTGCTTTCCAGTCCTACCGGGAGCAACTCAGGGTTAAGTGTCTTGCCCAAGGACACAACGACACATGGTGCGGGTCCCGGGAGTCGAACCGCCAACTTTCCGATCGGGAGACGACTGCCCTTACCACTACGCCACGGCCGCCCGTATATAATATGCATATGAATTTCAAAACAGGATTTACAACATAGCACCGGATTGTCAGTTGTCAAACAACACAAGAACAGTTAATTTAGGTTATTGTATGTGCTTCTTACATATTTAGTGTTTGTACGTATTTTTTGCTTTTCAACTTGAGAGCTAGGTGTGTAGTTTATCATGGCAGTGCTCTTGTCATGAGTGTCATGTCACTGACATGTCATGACAGTGCTCTTATGAATTTTGAATAATCAGCATAAACAATTAAACAACATAAACAGCATAAACAACAACTGAAAGCTTAACAAGTAAAAAACAAATAACTCAACAAAAAAATTTAACGTTCCATGTACATTTTATGCAGCACAGTTAAAGGATTGTAATAATAATAATAATCATTTTATTTAAAAGCGCCTTTCAGGACACCCAAGGACACTTAACAAACCAATTCAGTTCAAACATTATCAGTGACAAATTGAAATATAAAATACATAAGGATTATATAATATAAAATACATTTAGTAAAGTTAATGATAAGTCTAAAGAGATGTGTTTTCAGGGCTGTCTTGAACAGAGAAAGGGAGGTGGTGTTTCAAAGCTCTGTCCTCGTGCTCAATAAACTTATGATTCGTGTAATGCCCTAATTCACTATAATCTACTGTAAGAAATATATTACCTGACACAAAGTGTGCAGAGCAAATTCGGATGTTGCTCAGTGTTTTTCAATCCAAGTTCTGGTTTAGGCTGGCAGCCACAGACGTCGACGTTCCTCTGATAACTGCTGAGTTACTTCACCTTGATTTGTCATCACGAGTGGTAATCTGTAAAACTGAAGGTTTTTCTCTCAATCTGACCGATTGTGGCAGCCATGGACACGACAATAATTCACCATTTTTTGATTTCGTGTGACAAGACGCGACGCACAACTACAATAGCTTTGAGGCTAACACAGCTATGTCGCCAAGATGGCTAACTTCTGGTATATTTCCGGGTTGATGACGACACGTGAAAGGGGTCTATAGAGGCTGCATGCTACTTCTCATTATTCAGGTTGTTTTTTCCAGTTGCTAATCCTGATTCGCCCATTTTCAAGCCACAAAACTCTTCTTTCTGCACAACCATTGCTTTAACACCTGGAGGACGTGGATCAAAGTGATCATAAGACATGGCTGAAGATAACTGTTTATGAACTAATCATTTTTTAGATATATTTTGAGAGCTTGCCTATGTGGAACTTGCAGCATTTTCAGTTGGAATATGCTCAGAATGAGGGATTTAATTAAAAAATAATATTCAATTTGGACTTAATTGGCCGGGGCCTTTCTGGGTAGAGTTTGCCTGTTCTCGCCGTGCTGCGTGGGTTTTCTCCGGGCACTCCAGTTTCCTCCCACAGACCAAAAACATGCATGTTAACATAGTTAACTGGTTAACTGGTAACTCTAATGCCCCCAGTATACTGTTCTTTGTGCCCAGCGCCGCTGGACTGGCGTGAGCTGCGCGCAGGCAGTTCATATTATACACTGTGCAAGCGCAGCTCTCTGGAGTGCAGGCTACAGGACAAATTGAGGTCGCTGATTGGTCATTTGCTGACACGCGAGGCAGTTTATCAACGCGCGTAGGCGTAGTAAAATTTGAGCTTGGCGCGTTCACGCCCGCGATCAAAGGCTTTTGCCGCGGCGCTCCCGCGGCGCTCCCACGGCGCTCCCACGGCGCCGAGCGGCGTGAGGCAAAAGAAACAGGTATATTGGGGCCTTAACTTGTCCCTAGGTGTGAGTCAGAGAGTGAATGGTTGTTTGTCTCTGTGTGCCACTGTGATGCACTGGAGACCTGCCCAGGGTGTCAGAAGCCGTTTTCGCATTGCACGGCCCTCCCCAGTCCGGCTCGTCTCTGGTTGGCCCAGAGCCAGCCCTGGCCCGCCTCCGTTCATTATGCACTGTCCGGAGAGCAAGCCTTAAAGTGGGTGGGGTGTTCACTTGACGTGGGTGGAGTGTTCTTGTGTGCGCGCTTACAGTGTTTTAAGAGAGGACACCCCTAAAAAAATATTTGTTAGCTGAATATATATATTAGTTTTTCTGAGTTTAATTTTTGTTAATAACAGATTACAAATCAGCTTATGTATCAGCTTATGTTAGAACGTAAATAACACGAAGCGCGCACCCATTTCCGCTTTTCCGCGCGACCTAAATGTCATTAAAATATAACTAATATTGTCTAACTCTTGCGCGCAGCCAAGGTTTAAAAATATAACTAATAATCTCTAACTTCTACGTACAGCTAGAATGTTAAGAGGAGTGATTGCAATATAGTTAAAGTGGACAGCTAAAAATCCAGTCCGCCGCTGTAGCTCAAAGAGATCGTCACTGCTCTTACACTCTTTTATCTTGACCCGAGGAAGCGGGTTCGCTTCCCACCTGGTACAAAGTAATTTTACTTTTTTTTTTAATTGGAGTAAATAAAAAAGAGTTTGTTTGGTTAACACAACTCCTTTTTATTTACTCCAATAAAAAAAAAAGTAAAATTACTTTGTACCAGGTGGGAAGCGAACCCGCTTCCTCGGGTCAAGATAAAAGAGTGTAAGAGCAATGACGATCTCTTTGAGCTACAGCGGCAGACTGGATTTTTAGCTGTCCACTTTAACTATAATCACTCCTCTTCTAGCTGTACGTAGAAGTTAGAGATTATTAGTTATATTTTAAAACCCTGGCTGCGCGCAAGAGTTAGACAATATTAGTTATATTTTAATGACATTCAGGTTGCGCGGAAAGGCGGAAATGGGTGCGCGCTTCGTGTTATTTACGTCCTAACATAAGCTGAATTGTAATCAGTCATTAACAAAAATTTAACTCAGAAACACTAATTCAGCTAACAATTATTTTAGGGGTTTCTGTAGTTAAATATTAATGAAATCAGCTCGCGCTGAGGTTGTTGTTTGAATGAGTCCCGCCCTTGCTGCAAACAACAAATCAAAAGTGAGCAATACATGACGTTTAACTGGGTCCGTGGGGCCGGCCCGATAAGAACCACGGTGGAGATGGTTCCAAAACGAGGGCAGATCCCGGGCGGAAAAGGAGAATGCGAACATGACGAACCCGGGTTAGAAGCAGGGTGGAGCCAGGGAGAGCCAGGGAGGGCCGTGCAGTGCGAAAACGGCTAGAGAGGGAGGGAGGAAGGAAGGAAGGAAGGATGGATGGACTGTATTGAAATTAACCTGAATTGTCCTTTACTTATTTTGTAAAAAGCTTTGAGATAACTTTAGCTGTAAACTAATATCATCAACAATAAACTCTGGCATATGAATTATTCTAGTCTTTTGTGTTCAGTCGAGTGACCTCTGTTTGATGGCACTCCTTTTGCAGCTTTGGCTGTGTCTTCTTGGTTGGTGGAGTTTCCGGGCTTCTTCTTTTTAGCAACAGTGATGCCCTTTTTATCAAAGGTCAAAGGGCTGTACTGTGGCAAGCTGTTAAATTTTCTTTCAAACTCCTCCTCCAGTTTCCCCAGGCTGAAAAATAAAGTTCAGAGTTAGACAAACGCCATCATATATATAATACAATATGCTGTGGAAATGATGGACAAACAAATAAATATATGGAGGTATTCCAGAAAGAAGGTCCAAAAGACTGATTTTACCCATAACCTCTGAGGTTAGCGTACCCTGAGGGGGTAAACACTGAGTTTTTGGTTCCAGAAGAGCTGATTATAGCAAGAAGTACCTTTACTGTGCCCATGCACAATAAAAAGCACCAAAATCCTGATTCACTACGGCACTTGTAGAAGAAAAAACATCCAAGGTGTTCCTCAGTACTCTGTCTGTTAACAGTGATGGGAAGCAGTTAATACAAGACGCAAATGAGGTCATAGCTCTGATAAACTCTTTACTCTTTTCCAAAGCTTTAACTTATGTAGACTGTATTTTATAGAAAGCATTTTTTTACACACTTATGAAGAGTAACTACAGAAATTAGATGGGTCACGTTGCTCTAAAAGTAAATAAATTTACTGTATAAAGTTATTAAGTCAAAATGTTAGTTTGTAAACATTTTGCCAAAGTTTGTATAAAAGATGGCCAATATCTGCGTAAAGCACACAGCATCATGAAGGACCACACCCATCCAGTACAAGGACTCTTCTGTCTACTACCCTTAGGCAGACAATACAGGAGTCTGTCATCACGCACAAAAAGATTCTGACTTTATTATCCACAAGCTGTCAAATTACTCAACTCTTGATTAGGGATGGGGCCGATCCGATCCAGTATCGGTATCGGCATCCGATACCAGCATAATTTAAGTATCGGATATCGGATCCAACCTGCCGATATTTCCAATCAGGCTTCAAAGAGCACATGTGATCCACCATATTCTGTGACTGCCCTCTTAACATTCTGTGAGTTAAACCCAATGAAGACACTCTGGGCCTCACAACATGAAACAAAGCACACAACAGGCAGATCTATATCACAGACATCCTTCTCACTCATGGTGCAGCTGGAAAACTAAAAAACCGCTAAGCATTATGGGAAAGACAACACAGTCCACTTCCCTTAACCACTAGGGGAGTGGATTTTGTTGTCTTTCCCATAATGCTTAGCGATATTTTAGACTAAAATGCTACTAATACTAATGTTTAGCGGTATTTTAGACTAAAATACCACTAAGCATTATGGGAAAGACAACAAAATCCACGTCTGTAGTGGTTAAGGGCAGTGGACTGTATTGTTTTTCCCATAATGCTTAGCATTTTTTTTGTTTTCCAGCTGCACCATGAGTGAAAAGGACATCTGTGATATAGACCGGCCTCTTGTGTGCTGTTAAAGTTTAGGTGTTTTCTGTTGTGAGGCCCAGAGTGTCTTCATTGGGTTTAACTCACACAACATTAAGACATTAATCACATAATAGTTGCAGTTCAAAAAATTCATTATTACAGCCTCTTATACCTGAACGATATTGGATCGGAAAATTATCGGTATCGGTCGATATCCAGATTTAAGTATCGGATCGGAAGTAAGAAATGTGGATCGGTGCATCCTTACTCTTGATAAATAACACTGAACAATCAACAATAACATAGGGGCCGAGATGGTGTAGAGGCAGGGCAGCCGGCTCAGGACTAGAAGGTCTCGGGTTCGATCCCCGGTCACGGCATACCTCGTTGTGTCCCTGGGCAAGACACTTCACCCCGAGTTGCTCCCGGTAGGACAGGCAGCGCCTTGCATGGCAGCCTACCGCTACCGGTGTATGAATGTGTGTATGAATGGGTGGATGGTTGGTGCTGTGAAGCGCTTTGGGGCCCCTCAAAGGGGGTTGGAAAGTGCTATATAAGTAAGCTCCATTTACCATTTGCCAACATTACACTAAGCCACATCTGTAACACCCAATATGTTTATTGCTGCTGCACTGTGGCTGTATCATACCTTACCATCATAATTCATCTCAATGTTACTACCTGTGCAATAACAGGGTATATACAGAAATTCTTGAGTTCAATTTAATACCTTTTAATACCTTTTTAATACCATCACAATATTTTTTAATACCATCACGACACTGAGCTGCAACCGTAGCGGCAACCTCTTGTATTTCAGTACAGCGCAACTAATTGTAAAGTGATAAGATTACTGTCATTTTCTTCCTAAACTTTGGTAGTAAATGTAGTTTTATAACAATTACTGGATACATCAAGTTGCTTCTTGCCTCAATAAAAGCACTGACCTACTTGTTATTTAAATCTAACCCAAGACTAAAAGTTATTTAATTGTTCCCACACACAACATATCTCTAATGGCAAACAAAAAAAAAAAAACTTGAAAAGAGAACAGTTTAATTAAAATATTCAACTGATTCAGCTGATGCTGATCTGTTTTCTTGTTGCTGTGTTCATCTGTGACCATCTGCTCATACAGACTCATGTTCGTGCTGCTGTTTATAATGATGTTTTTCCACTATATTAGGGCTTAGTGTATTACTAGTTGATGTTTTTCTTAGTTAATTCTAGATGTTATTACTGTTTTTCTCTTGCATTTGTTGTTGGATGTAACTGGGACCCCGTGTACATAATCTCATTTTCATCACATGTACCACATGCGGTGCAAATGACAATAAAGACTCTCTGACTCTGACTCAACACTGAAAACATGCACAATTCAAAAAGAGAGGGCGAAAAATAATAACTACTGTATTTTTCAGCCTGTAAGTCACAGTATTTTGCATAATTTACATGCCCTGCGACTTATAGGCTGAAGTGACATTTATAGATTTTTTCCCATATTTATAAACAATTTTTAGACTAAGATATGACCGTTTCCAATCATTCTGACTGGGGGAAAAAAACTAAAAAAACCAACAACAAAAAAAACAGCAGTACTTGATGGCAGCAGAGTAGTAACAGGTGTATGGCATGAGGTTGGATGTTGTATCATGTAATAGGAAAACGTGGCTATAATGACAAATTCAAAAAAGGCCAAGACAAAAACTACTGGACTTTATTTATTATACTATACTTTTTACTTTATTGTTTTTTGTCTTTGCCCCACTCCCCTCAGGACGGAGGTTGAGGAGCATCAAGTGTAGAACCACTAGACTGAGGAACAGCTTCTACCCTGAGGCTGTTAGACTCATGAATAAATAAAAATAAAATAAAAAATAAACACTGCAAAATATCACATCATACTGA
Organism: Garcialebias charrua; assembly: GCA_038048925.1. Taxonomy (NCBI): domain Eukaryota; kingdom Metazoa; phylum Chordata; class Actinopteri; order Cyprinodontiformes; family Rivulidae; genus Garcialebias; species Garcialebias charrua. Next base: position 11,374 of record JBBPBX010008267.1, on the reverse strand, counting down.
TGCTGATCTGTTTTCTTGTTGCTGTGTTCATCTGTGTTCATCTGTGACCATCTGCTCATACAAACTCATGTTCGTGCTGCTGTTTATTCCCACTATATTAGGCTTAGTGTATTACTAGTTGATGTTTTTCTTAGTTAATTCTAGATGTTATTACTGTTTTTCTCTTGCATTTGTTGTTGGATGTAACTGGGACCCCGTGTACATAATCTCGTTTTCATCACATGTACCACATGCGGTGCAAATGACAATAAAGACTCTCTGACTCTGACTCTTTTTTCTTGCACTTTTTAGAGTTTACCATGTCCTGGATGACTGAGAATCTTCACTAGCTATTAATGACTCAATCGGCCTGCCATATTCTCCCCACCTTCATTCTGCTCTCTGCTTGGAACCGTAAAAACAGCTGCAACATCCCGGCAAATTTGACCATTAAATTACATTTATTAAGCAAATGATAAACTGAGACATACCTCTGCTATAATTTCGAGCTAACAAATAATTGTTTAGGTGCTTTTCTTGTTAAATTTTGGAGAAACAAGCTGCGTTCCTCTTTCCTGGTTCTCGTCCTCTGCGCGTTCACGGAGCACCAAGGCAGCAAAACAATTTTTTTTTAAAAGCTGATTTGACCATTAAAGTACATTTATTAAAAAAACGTTAAGACTGAGACACACCTTTGCTATAATTTCAAGCTAACAAATAATTGTTTAGGTGTTTTTCTTGTTAAATTTCGGAGAAGCGAGCCGCATTCATTATTCCTGTTTCTTTTTACAGACACGACAATAAGCCTCTCGGCTGTTGGCTGAAGCCAGTCTCTGAATCTGGCGTCATCTCACCAGAGGTCTGAAAACACATTTCCCCATGACGGTTCTGGAAGCTCTGTCGGTCGGCTGTAGGAGTGAACGCACACTGACCGACGATATTACGTCATTGATTTAGCTTAGGTCCTACTCGAACAAAAAATTAGAAAAGATAAACAAATTCACCAGATTTTTTTCGCCGATAGAACAGGAAAAATATAGTTGTGTAGTTTTTTTTTTTTAAATTGATACCTCGTCAGATGATGTTTAATACTTTTTAATGGCTGTAATTTGTGTTAATTTTATTTACGATATTTTAATACCTTTTACAACCCCGCGGATACCCTGAATAACCTGTTACACAACCTGTAATTTATGCAAGTTATGAACAATATATATTATGCACATTTAAGATTATATTACAACCTTGAAATACTTATTCATACAAATTCATCCTACTTGCACTGTTATATTCTACCATGTTGCTTACTATATTTTCTTTTGGACCTTGTAAATATTATAATTACCTTTTCACTTTTTTGTACTTTATTTTGTACCCTTATTGAATGCTTTAGTGTTTCTTGTTTGTTTGTTCTTATTTTTTATTTTTTTTAGCGAGTCAAATCAGTTCTTCTCATCCTGAACATTTTATTGTACTATTAACCTTGTGTTAACCTGCATATGACAAATAAACATAACTTGAACAATCTGTTGTCACTAAAGAAACAGAAAACAATAAATGAGTAATGGTAATCACATCATATCTACTTACAACAAAAAATAAACATATAAAAGAGAAAGAAAATCTGCATTTGAACCACAGAATCAAAAAGTGGACTCAAAATTTGTGTTAATAGAATGCCAGCTCACAGGTGAAAGATAGTAAATGTTGGATTAATATTAGATGGTAAATAGTAAACGGACTATACTTATATACAGGTAGTCCCCGACTTACGAGCGTATGGACTTACGAGGATCCGACTTTACGAGATTATCATAATTAATAAAAATATGACATTAACTTAGCATTCGCCTCAAAAATGTGAAAAACGCCTAAAAAAGACATACCCAAATTAAATTAGAAGCTGTTCTTGAACCGTATAGAGTACAAGCAAATGCTTGGTGTCTTTGTAAAGATAACACTTTGAATTTTTTGTTTCAGCAGTCAAATTTGTTGCATCTGTTATTATTTTGTATTTATTTAAGTGAGAGCACACAGAAATCAAGCGTTTTTCTTGCCTCGCCTGAAAATGTTTATATTTGTCAAGCACCTGCAGACTGACACAAGAAGATATAGACTGGAATTTCATATGAGCCTAAAGAGTGAATTATTTACTATGACAGTTTCAAATTTGAAGTCAATAGCATAAAAATTGAGGATTGTGTGCCTGTTTTTGTATGTGCATGTTCAGGCGGACCTCAATAATAACCAAACATACCCAAAACTGTGCCATGATGGGTAACACCTTTTATATGCCAACTTCAAATGTCTGTAACTGCTGAATACTTCAACATACTTCAGTGTGACTGTCTATTGAAAGCTTACATCTGTTCCATTCATATATTTACTCTCAAGCTGATAGAAATACAGTAACTGTAACATGTCAGGGCGCTCGTAAGTCAGGGACCACCTGTATAAATCACAAGACTAAATTCCCCCACAGGTCCAACTGCCTTCAGACCCAACACCCCAGATAACACCCAGATAACACACAATAGCTCCACAATGCTCCACAATGGCTCCACAGGGGATCGTCATTCATAGCCCCCATACACCCTCACACACGCACGCACGCACACACATACACACACACACACACACACACACACACACACACAAAGGAGAAGCTGACATACCTTCGTCAGAGAGGGATCACTGTCTTTCCTTGTAAATCCAGTTCTAGAGGCTGTGCTACGGTGTATTTCATTTTTCCATGGCATTTATCCATGGCTAAACAGTGATAAAAGTCCGAAGAAGCATGCGTAATGTCAACAGAGAGGACCTCACCCTTTTACGCACGGCGGACGCAGCTGAATGACTGTTACGCAGTGAGTTTTACATCCCTCATGTAACTCAAAACCTGTCATGTGACATGTCTATACAACGGGAATTTCATTGGCTACAAGTCTGTCGCGTCAGAATCAGCGTCTCATTTGATTGGCCAAAGCCCCACGTGGGGTAAGAGGGGGAGGGTGATTTTTTGCTTCGTGACTCTCTGTGATTTGATTGGCTCTAGTGACTGAAAAGTTTCACTCAGTTGGTCAAAATTGGTGTCAATCAAAAGCAGAGACCCTATGAAAGAGTTTTAAAGCGCCAGAATTTACAAAGCTTCCGTATTTGGGAAATCACGATCCAACACATGCAAATTAAGGTCAAACGGGCCCGCGGCCGGGCCCGTGCCTGTTAAAACATTTTTATTTTTTTGTGTTTAAATGTTCTTAATTTCATGTGTACAACACTTTGTTGCAGATGTGGTAATTTTAAATGGCTTTATAAATAAAGTATAATTGATATTTTTATGTTTTATTTCAATTTTTAGTGTACTCTGTACTGTATTAGCGATCGTTCCCAAATTCCCCCCGCCTGAAATATAACGAGCAGACCTAAGCGGAGCTCCCACTGCCCTGCCGCCTGACAGGCAACGAGCAGAGCTACCAATCCGACATCCCGGGACCGGGAGCTGGCGGACATGTTGGGTGGGAGCTGCTGGCTTTTTAGGACCGTGCGTGCGATCAAAGGTTGCCTCATACGGATAAATGAGCTGGAAACTCTCTGTGAACTTTGTGGACGTGTCTGTTGTGGAGCAACCGCCGCGATCCTCCGCGGTCACTCTTAAAAAGCGCCGCGCGACAACATTAGCCTAGCGGCTAAGCTAAGGCTAGGCTAAATGCTAAGCGGACCCCCACCAGAACCAAACCGAACCGGCGGCCGGGTGCTCGCCTCGATGTCCGCCTAGCAGCCTAAGATGTTGGATGGACATTCAGCTAACGTGGAGAAGCAGCTCCGACAGCCTTTTTTGGATGGATGGACTCGTTAGCACGGAGCTAATTAGTGTAGGCCTAATGGCGGTGGCTAACAAACAACAGCTCACGTGGTCAGCTTGTTTTGGATGAACGAACATCGCAGAGAAACGGCTTTCGGTAAGTTTATTAAAGTAAACTCCTTTTATGGCTTCAAATGTATGGACTTAACAAGCTAACAGTCCTTCCTCTAAACAGTTTGGACGACGTTAGAGCAGCAGAATGTATGGAACCCCGACGTGCTCGGACGTGCTAACAGATGAGACAAGCTTGATCAGCTCAAAGTAAGAAATTATATTTTTATTTATCCGTTTTGTACTGTATAGTACAGTATGCTGTTTCTGTGATGAAAATAACTAAAAGTACAGCTGCAGTTGGCACTAAGGCACTTTGGCGTCTTTTTTCCTATTTACGAGCGCTGTTCCGGTTTTACCAGATAGCACGTGCGCTGTCGGACTTACGAGTTTTTCATCTCACGAGATACTCGTAACGGAACTCGCTCGTAAGTCGGGGACTACCCGTAGTGCCATTCTATCTTATCGAGATACTCAAAGCACTTTACAACACAATCTGTGTCCTCATTTACCCATTCATACAGGACTCTACTAGATCTCTACAAAGCTAATTGAACAAATCATTCTAAAGAAACTAATCAGAGCTTTATCACATTCATGCACTGATGGGACACACATCGGAGGCAACAAGGGGTTCAGTGTCTTGCCCAGGGACACCTCGGCAAGTGAATGTTGGTGGATTCGAAACCCCAACTCAATGGAGGACGACTACCCTAACCACTCAGCCACAGCCGCCCTAGTTATTGTATAGTTATTGTATTTGCACAAGTAAGGAATAAAATGTGAGTTAACAAACATGAATTGACTACTGTATCCCTGCTTTGTCATTTTTCACTTATCGCTGGGCTTCAGGGTACGGATCCACCACGATAAACGAGGGACTACTGTACTGGATATGTGTGATAATGTTAGAGATAAATGAGTGAATCTGATGAAAAGCAATATTTAAACCAAAAACATAACTGGGAAAGAGAGCACATCCATTCTAGGTCAGAAAATCCTATTCTACGTCACACATTATGACGTAATTCTGCCTTGATGACATTCCGATTAAGCAAAAATGAACAGCTCACGTCAGATCAAAAAAGTTAGACAAACTAAAACTCACATCAGACAGTTTGCTTCAGGTGGACGTAGGAGTAGGACCATTAGAAACGTCAAGTTTCTTAATGCAGGTGTACTAGTTCACAGTCTGGTGCCATGGTAACAGGCTAAAATTACACCTCTTTGGAACAAAAACTCAGACTAACTAATTCAGAGTTTTCACATAACCCACTTTCTGGAGTACACCTGGGCAGACACACAACTAACCACTGTGACGACTCGTCTTTGGACTTGGACTTTTTCAGCTTCTTGGGGTTATTGGGTCCCATCTGTGAAACGGCACAGCTGTCATGACTCCAGTTAGTATCGTGGTCAAACGCACGAAAAGCTCCTCTTTTACCTGTAGAAATGGATCAAATATGAAAAAAGATAATCAAAGTTTTGTGATTGCATGTGTTTATTTAATTAGGTTATACTTCATTTATATTATGTTAAACATTTTGCAGCTGACTCAAATTAAATACCTCTATCCATGTTTGCTCTCAATGAAGTCAGCATTCCTTCGGACACAAGAGTTTTATACAAGGCGCCTTTACAGCTGCGCTCTGACTTCCTGGAGCCACGATTCTCTGTGTTCACCTTGTAGACTGCGTCACTTGGCCTCTCCTTTACTTTATTCGTATCATTTTCCTCCTCTTTAAACTTGGCAAGCGAGTGGCTGCAGTCTGATTGAGGGAGTTTTGCCACATTGGCCTGGAGGTCTGTGCTTTTCACCTTTGCTGCTTCCATTTCTGCCTTGAGGTTAATGTCAGACACTCCTTTTATCTCCAAATTAGAGGACCCATCCGGCCCACTGCTGTCATCCAGCTTCTCTCCTTTATCTTTGATAACAGTCTTTTCTTTGGTGTAAGGTTCCTTTCTAAGCAGACCAGATTTTCCACCTGTAAGACTGGCATGGATCTTCTTGTTGGTTTTGTTTTCTCTGTCCATCCAGGCTCTTTTGGCCACTGCCTCTATCGTATCGAAGACACAGTCTATGTTTGACTCCAAGTGGTTGCACGTAATCTCCTTTGCCGAGGATGGGATCTCATCATTGTTTGACTCGGCCTCCTCTGCTTTCTTGAACTTCTTTTTGACACGTGAACTTTGGCAGCTGTTTAGTGGTAGAATGGCATCAGTCGAGTTAGAAGTGACACAGGAAGGTGAAGGACAAAGTGCTGATGTGTGAATTGGAGGACACTGATCAGTGTCAACTCTCTCCTCTTTAATCTCTGGCTTCATGGGTATTTGCTGTAGTGAGGCAAAAAAGGAGCGGTCCTCCGGCTGAGTTACTACCGTGTCCATTTTTCCAGCTTCAGTTGCTAAACACATCTAATGGAAATGCAATAGAAACACCACAGTAAACAAAAATATAGAAAATTACAACAATCAGTGCAAATACTTTCAAATGCTGAGTTTTTTTTCCCCTAAAACTAGTTGAAACAATCCTTTGTTCGTATGTCCTCACTCACTCTTTTTTTTATACCAGTAATCAGATAAACAAATTATAATACTAAACATCCCCCCCCCTCCTCTCATAATACAAACTGGATTCCAAAAAAGTTGGGACACTAAATTGTGAATAAAAACTGAAAGCAATGATGTGGAGATGGCAAATGTCAATATTTTATTCGTAATAGAACATAGATGACAGATCAGAAGTTTGTTCTGAGTAAATGTAAAATTTTAAAAGAAAAATATGTTGATTCAAAATTTCACAGTGTCGACACATCTCAAAAAAGTTGGGAAAGTACAGGTAGTCCTGACCAGCTGCATCACTGTGTGGTTTGGTGCATGTACTGCATCCTGCCGCAAGAGCCTCCAGCGCATCGTGAGAGCAGCTGAGAAGATCGTGGGCACCTCCTTGCCCTCACTGCAGGACTTACACAGCAAACGCCTCACACGGAAAGCCCACTGCATGGCAGGTGATCCCACACACCCACTACACAGCTGCTTCAGCCTGCTGCCATCAGAGAGGAGACTGATGCTGGATCCTCACCAAACGCATCTCGCGCAGCTGAAGCAGCCACTTTACATTGAAAGTCTAGGGGGCCGCGCATCTTGGAACAGCGGGACGTGACGCGGCACATCTACAGCATTTCAAGCAGCGCGGCAGCACCCGGCAGTCCCTTGTCACGCACGCGCGCGCAGCCAGCAGCCACTGTAGAAGCTGGGTTTGTCCTGCTTCTTCTGCTCGCAGATTATCAGCAACCACTCGGAAGAGACTCTGCTATGTGATGACGCAACGACGACGGGACTTTCTGTGGACGAAAACAGCATCCGGTAGGAAAATATGGCATTTATAAAGTTGCTGCTTTTTTTTCGAGCGTACATCTCCCCAAAACATTAAAAAAAAAGTTTTAATCTCAACAAATACTTTTTGAGCTGCAGTTCGGCTCGTAGAAAACACACACAAGTATTGACGAGGCACGTACAGCTGGTTTTATCTGCCCAGTGTACATCAACAACACGGATCTGACCGGGAAGGGAGCCACGACACGCTCCTCCCACTGCGCGTCTGCAGACGTTCGGTGGGGACAGACATCTGTTTACAGCAGCAAACACAGAGCATTTGGAGCATTTGGATATGTTAGGTGAGGATGAGGCATGAGGAGTCTCCAGGCTCGAACCAGCAGACTGAGAGACAGCTCTGTTCATCAGGCAGTCAGGATGCTAAACACTCTGCCTGCTCTGCCTCCCCTCCCATTTGAACTGCCTTAACACAAAAAACTTTCTCACACATTACCACACAACACAAAGATTTTAACACTGGACTCTGTGTCATCAAACGGGTTATTCACTAAACTCTCGGTCATGTGCTCATTCAGTTTGCACTACTTCTCATATTTGCACTAATGTTTGTATTACATTACTGCCTATAGTCATACTACTGTTTACATTCACTGTTTACATTTATTAATACTGTTTACAATTAATACTGTTTACATTTATTACTACTGTTTACATTTATTACTACTGTTTACATTTACACTACTTTTATATCTACACTACTGCTGATACATATACAGTATTCTCTGACCAGCCTTATTTAAGGATGCCCAATGTGCCTTACTGCATATGCCACTTTGCCTCTATACCAACATCAACTACCTCATACATATACTGTGTACATTAACTCATATGCTGCTTTGCCACTCTTTGCAAATGTCAATGCTAGAACCTTCAGTTTATTTTATAGATATACTTTTTATACTTTTTTATACTACTATGCAAAAACTCAGGACAGTATTACACTTTTATTATTTCATTTTATGCTTATGTTCATTAAATGTTTAGTGTTTTAGTGTTGGTGTAAATTTTCATACTTTTATACTACTATGCAAAAACTCAGGACAGTGTTACACTTTTACTATTTTATGCTTATGTTTATTAAATGTTTTAGTGTTTTAGTGTTTAAATGGTTACTGTTGCACCGAGGGACTGAGAGAAACGCAATTTCAATCCTGTGTATGTCCTGTACATATTGCAGTTCTGACAATAAAGTTGACTTGACTTTGAATAAGTGGCTGGAAAAAGAAAATTGAGCATATAACGAACAGCTGGAAGACCAATTAACACTAATTAGGTCAATTGATAACATTGGGTATAAAAAGAGCTTCTCAGAGTGTCAGTGTCTCTCAGAAGCCAAGATGGTAAGAGGATCACCAATTCCACCATTGTTGCGCAGAAAGATAGTGCAGCAATACCAGAATGGTGTTACCCAGTGTAAAATAGCAAAGACTTTTAAGTTATCATCATCAACCGTGCATAACATCATCAAAAGATTCAGAGAATCTGGAACAATCGCTGTGCGTAAGGGTCAAGGCCGTAAAACTCTACTGGATGCTCGTGATCTCTGGGCCCTTAAACGTCACTGCACCTCAAACAGGAATGCCACTGTCAAGGAAATAACAGAATGGGCTCAGGAATACTTCCAGAAAGCATTGTCAGTGAACACAATCCACTGTGCCATCCGCTGTTGCCAGCTGAAACTCTACAGTGCAAAGAGGAAGCCATTTCTAAGCAAGCTCCACAAGCTCAGACGTTTGCACTGGGCCAGGGGTCATTTAAAATGGAGTGTGGCAAAATGGAAGACTGTTCTGTGTCAGATGAGTCACGATTTGAAGTTCTTTATGGAACACTGGGACGCCATGTCATCCGGACCAGAGAGGACAAGGATAGCCCAAGTTGTTATCAACGCTCCGTTCAGAAGCCTGCATCACTGATGGTATGGGGTTGCATGAGCGCTTGTGGCATGGGCAGCTTGCATGTCTGGAAAGGCACCATTAATGCAGAGAACTATGTTCAGGTTCTAGAACAACATATGCTCCATCTAGACGTCATCTCTTTCAGGGAAGACCCTGCATTTTTCAACAAGATAATGCCAGACCACATTCTGCAGCAATCACAACATCATGGCTACGTAGGAGAAGGATCCGGTACTGAAATGTCCAGCCTGCAGTCCAGATGTTTCACCTATAGAGAACATTTGGTGCATCATAAAGAGGAAGGTGCAACAAAGAAGGCCCAAGACGATTGAACAGTTAGAGGCCTGTATTAGACATGAATGTAGAGCATTCCTATTTCTAAACTTGAGAAACTGGTCTCCTCTGTCCCCAGACGTCTGTTGAGTGTTGTAAGAAGAAGGTGGTAAAAATGGACTTGTTGTCCCAAAATGTTTTGGGATTTGTTGACGCCATGAAATTTTGAAACAACATATTTTTCCATTAAAATGATACATTCTCTCAGTTTAAACTTTTGATCTGTGATTTGTGTTCTAGCACTTTGAGATTTTCATTAATGAAAAGTGCGTTATAAATTGAATTCATTATTATTATTATTATTATTATTCTGAATAAAATTCATTCAACCTTTATTTAGTCAGGTTAATCTCATCTAGACTCGAGGACTAATTTACAAGAGAGACCTGCAACAAACTAAAGAATGATGACAACAGCAACAGTAGAATTTCCTTAAACAATCAACAATAGACAAACATAAGAGAGAAATACAGATTTTTTAAAAATTATTATTTGAACAAATTAAAACAAAGATAATCAAAGTAGCAAAACAGACAGATTATAAGGTAGGTGTAGAAAATCAAAGACAGGAACATATCTGCAATGTTTTTTGCCAGGATTCCAACAGATTCTGAAAACCATTTAGAGAGGTCAAGGCCGAGAGCTTCAGATCTTTTTGTAAGATATTCCAGGAAACAGGAGCGGAGTAGGAGAAGGCCCTTTTTCCAAGTTCAGTCCTCACTGACGGAACACTGCAGGTAATCATGTCCTGAGAGCGCACGCTGTAGCTGCACTCACACAGAGACATGTAGGAGGAGATGTATGAGGGCAGCAGACCAAGAAGTGATTTAAAGTGCGACTAAACCCCTGTGGATCGGTAACTCCTCCTTCCAAAATCTCCCTGAAAATGGGCGTGTCGAGAGACAAGGAGGGGTGGAGGTAGAGTTGTGCTTTTGTTCACGCCTCCACCTGCAACAACCTAAAACAAATTAAACCTCTAGCCAACAACATACACCAAGCAACAACAAAGAATAAACATGTAGATGTATTTATCTATTCCACCCATTCCATCCAAAACCAAAGGCCTAAAAAAATGAAAATGAAAAGAAAAATAAAACCGCTTGTCAGGAGTGAAATGCAGCACTTCCATATAAGGTATGCACTTCTCATCTCTGCAGGGGATTGGCTCTGCTTGAACCACCTTTGTGACATCAGAGTGTACAAGACACATCAGAGTGAACAGTCCTGACCAATATGAAAATTAAGGTGCAATAACCTCTGTTCAACCCAAAGGACTACCGTAAACACAGTTTTAGACCAAATATTGCCAAATATTGCCAATTTAGACAGATATGCACAATTATGTGAAAATAAACACAGCCATAGTCCTAGATAATATTTCAAACACATTCTAGGGAGTTTATCAGCTAAAAAAAGTTAATTTTGAGGTTTAGTCGCACTTTAAAGATGAAATCAACACCTTTTTTGATTTTATCATGTCCTGGACGACTGAGAATCTTCACCAGCATTTTTAAAGATGAAAATGTACCAGTAGAAGAGTCTGCGTGAGGTTAATGATGTCCAGTTAACCAGTGAATACAGGGTGCAGTGGTGGGTATGATAATCACAGTGTAGGAGATGTTAGATGTTGGAACCTGCACATCATTGCATTCAGTTTTTATTCACAATTTGTTTAGTGTCCCAACTTTTTTTGAATCTGGTATGCACACACACACACACACACACACACACACACATACACACACACACACACACACACACACACACACACACATATATATATATATACATATATACACTTATATATATATATATATATATACACGTATATATGTATACACTTATATATATATATACA